>JAEIGP010000515.1:0-20529 GCA_018904095.1 Zaprionus ghesquierei | reverse complement strand
AAAAAAACATTGATGACAAGTGCAATTTTGATGCCATATTGTTCATTTTCGGTTTACATGATAACTATAGCTAGCCAGATGATCTCTGAAAATTTGGTAACAATCGGATAATAAACACAGAAGTTATTCAGCTTAACGTTTTCCATAGCTGTAAGCAGCGCTGCCGGTTCGAGTCCCGCCCGCATCAAAAATTAAATGTGTGCAAAAATGTTTTTTTTTTATACCCGCTACTCATAGAGAGTAGAAGTGGCCATTATAACTTTGTTCAAACCGAAAATGTATGTAACAGGCAGTAGGAGACACCTCCGACCCCATAAAGTATATATTCTGGCTCAGGATCAACAGCCGAGTCGATATAGCCATGTCCGTTTGTCCGTCTGCCTGTCCGTGTGAAAATCTAGATCTCAGCTATTATAAAAGCTAGGACTACCAAATTTGGTGACAATATGTGTTATTATTGCACGCTGATCAAGTTTATTTTGGATTTTGGCCACGCCCCCTTCCACCCCCGCAAATCGAAAAAACATTGATAACAAGTGCAATTTTGATGCCACAGTTGTTCATTTTCGGTTTACATGATAACTACAGCTAGCCAGATGATCTCTGAAAATTTGGTAACAATCGGATAATAAACACAGATGTTATTCAGCTTAACGTTTTCCATAGCTGTAAGCAGCGCTGCTTGCACATTGTGCCGAATCGTGTGTGCGTGTACGGTGGTGAAATGGAATAAGTTGGGGACTGCAAAACGAACAGTACTATTATGCATTTACGGGGTTCGAGTCCCGCCCGCATCAAAAATTAAATGTGTGCAAAAATATTTATACCCGCTACTCAAATGATCTCTGAAAATTTGGTAACAATCGGATAATAAACACAGAAGTTATTCAGCTTAACGTTTTCCATAGCTGTAAACAACGCTCGGCAGCGCTGCTTGCAGCATTTGTGCCGAATCGTGTGTGCGTGTACGGTGGTGAAATGGGTTAAGTTGTGGACTGCAAAACGAACAGTACTATTATGCATTTACGGGTTCGAGTCCCGCCCGCATCAAAAATTAAATGTGTGCAAAAATGTTTTTTTTATACCCGCTACTCATAGAGTAGAAGGGTATTATAACTTTGTTCAAACCGAAAATGTATGTAACAGGCAGAAGGAGACACCTCCGACCCCATAAAGTATATATATTCTGGCTCAGGATCAACAGCCGAGTCGATATAGCCATGTCCGTCTGTCCGTCTGCCTGTCCGTGTGAAAATCTAGATCTCAGCTATTATAAGAGCTAGGACTACCAAATTTGGTGACAATATGTGTTATTATTGCACGCTGATCAAGTTTATTTTGGATTTTTGCCACGCCCCCTTCCACCCCCGCAAATCGAAAAAACATTGATAACAAGTGCAATTTTGATGCCACGTTGTTCATTTTCGGTTTACATGATAACTGCAGCTAGCCAGATGATTTCTGAAAATTTGGTAACAATCGGATAATAAACACAGAAGTTATTCAGCTTAACGTTTTCCACAGCTGTAAGCAGCGCTGCCGGCAGCGCTGCTTGCAGCATTGTGCCGAATCGTGTGTGCGTGTACGGTGGTGAAATGGGTTAAGTTGTGGACTGCAAAACGAACAGTACTATTATGCATTTACGGGTTCGAGTCCCGCCCGCATCAAAAATTAAATGTGTGCAAAAATGTTTTTTTTATTTCCCGCTACTCATAGAGTAGAAGGGTATTATAACTTTGTTCAAACCGAAAATGTATGTAACAGGCAGAAGGAGACACCTCCGACCCCATAAAGTATGTATATTCTGACTCAGGATCAACAGCCGAGTCGATATAGCCATGTCCGTCTGTCCGTCTGTCTGTCCGTGTGAAAATCTAGATCTCAGCTATTATAAGAGCTAGGACTACCAAATTTGGTGACAATATGTGTTATTATTGCACGCTGATCAAGTTTATTTTGGATTTTGGCCACGCCCCCTTCGACCCCCGCAAATCGAAAAAACATTGATGACAAGTGCAATTTTGATGCCATATTGTTCATTTTCGGTTTACATGATAACTATAGCTAGCCAGATGATCTCTGAAAATTTGGTAACAATCGGATAATAAACACAGAAGTTATTCAGCTTAACGTTTTCCATAGCTGTAAGCAGCGCTGCCGGCAGCGCTGCTTGCAGCATTGTGCCCAATCGTGTGTGCGTGTACGGTGGTGAAATGGGTTAAGTTGTGGACTGCAAAACGAACAGTACTATTATGCATTTACGGGTTCGAGTCCCGCCCGCATCAAAAATTAAATGTGTGCAAAAATGTTTTTTTTTTATACCCGCTACTCATAGAGTAGAAGGGTATTATAACTTTGTTCAAACCGAAAATGTATGTAACAGGCAGTAGGAGACACCTCCGACCCCATAAAGTATATATATTCTGGCTCAGGATCAACAGCCGAGTCGATATAGCCATGTCCGTTTGTCCGTCTGCCTGTCCGTGTGAAAATCTAGATCTCAGCTATTATAAAAGCTAGGACTACCAAATTTGGTGACAATATGTGTTATTATTGCACGCTGATCAAGTTTATTTTGGATTTTGGCCACGCCCCCTTCCACCCCCGCAAATCGAAAAAACATTGATAACAAGTGCAATTTTGATGCCACGTTGTTCATTTTCGGTTTACATGATAACTACAGCTAGCCAGATGATCTCTGAAAATTTGGTAACAATCGGATAATAAACACAGATGTTATTCAGCTTAACGTTTTCCATAGCTGTAAGCAGCGCTGCTTGCAGCATTGTGCCGAATCGTGTGTGCGTGTACGGTGGTGAAATGGAATAAGTTGGGGACTGCAAAACGAACAGTACTATTATGCATTTACGGGTTCGAGTCCCGCCCGCATCAAAAAATTAAATGTGTGCAAAAATATTTATACCCGCTACTCAAATGATCTCTGAAAATTTGGTAACAATCGGATAATAAACACAGAAGTTATTCAGCTTAACGTTTTCCATAGCTGTAAGCAGCGCTGCCGGCAGCGCTGTTTGCAGCATTGTGCCGAATCGTGTGTGCGTGTACGGTGGTGAAATGGGTTAAGTTGTGGACTGCAAAACGAACAGTACTATTATGCATTTAAGGGTTCGAGTTCCGCCCGCATCAACAATTAAATGTGTGCAAAAATGTTTTTTTTTATACCCGCTACTCATAGAGTAGAAGGGTATTATAACTTTGTTCAAACCGAAAATGTATGTAACAGGCAGAAGGAGACACCTCCGACCCCATAAAGTATGTATATTCTGACTCAGGATCAACAGCCGAGTCGATATAGCCATGTCCGTCTGTCCGTCTGTCTGTCCGTGTGAAAATCTAGATCTCAGCTATTATAAGAGCTAGGACTACCAAATTTGGTGACAATATGTGTTATTATTGCACGCTGATCAAGTTTATTTTGGATTTTGGCCACGCCCCCTTCGACCCCCGCAAATCGAAAAAACATTGATGACAAGTGCAATTTTGATGCCATATTGTTCATTTTCGGTTTACATGATAACTATAGCTAGCCAGATGATCTCTGAAAATTTGGTAACAATCGGATAATAAACACAGAAGTTATTCAGCTTAACGTTTTCCATAGCTGTAAGCAGCGCTGCCGGCAGCGCTGCTTGCAGCATTGTGCCGAATCGTGTGTGCGTGTACGGTGGTGAAATGGGTTAAGTTGTGGACTGCAAAACGAACAGTACTATTATGCATTTACGGGTTCGAGTCCCGCCCGCATCAAAAATTAAATGTGTGCAAAAATGTTTTTTTTTATACCCGCTACTCATAGAGTAGAAGGGTATTATAACTTTGTTCAAACCGAAAATGTATGTAACAGGCAGAAGGAGACACCTCCGACCCCATAAAGTATATATATTCTGGCTCAGGATCAACAGCCGAGTCGATATAGCCATGTCCGTTTGTCCGTCTGCCTGTCCGTGTGAAAATCTAGATCTCAGCTATTATAAAAGCTAGGACTACCAAATTTGGTGACAATATGTGTTATTATTGCACGCTGATCAAGTTTATTTTGGATTTTGGCCACGCCCCCTTCCACCCCCGCAAATCGAAAAAACATTGATAACAAGTGCAATTTTGATGCCACGTTGTTCATTTTCGGTTTACATGATAACTACAGCTAGCCAGATGATCTCTGAAAATTTGGTAACAATCGGATAATAAACACAGATGTTATTCAGCTTAACGTTTTCCATAGCTGTAAGCAGCGCTGCTTGCAGCATTGTGCCGAATCGTGTGTGCGTGTACGGTGGTGAAATGGAATAAGTTGGGGACTGCAAAACGAACAGTACTATTATGCATTTACGGGTTCGAGTCCCGCCCGCATCAAAAATTAAATGTGTGCAAAAATATTTATACCCGCTACTCAAATGATCTCTGAAAATTTGGTAACAATCGGATAATAAACACAGAAGTTATTCAGCTTAACGTTTTCCATAGCTGTAAGCAGCGCTGCCGGCAGCGCTGTTTGCAGCATTGTGCCGAATCGTGTGTGCGTGTACGGTGGTGAAATGGGTTAAGTTGTGGACTGCAAAACGAACAGTACTATTATGCATTTAAGGGTTCGAGTTCCGCCCGCATCAACAATTAAATGTGTGCAAAAATGTTTTTTTTTTTTATACCCGCTACTCATAGAGTAGAAGGGTATTATAACTTTGTTCATACCGAAAATGTATGTAACAGGCAGATGGAGACACCTCCGACCCCATAAAGTATATATATTCTGGCTCAGGATCAACAGCCGAGTCGATATAGCCATGTCCGTCTGTCCGTCTGTCTGTCCATGTGAAAATCTAGATCTCAGCTATTATAAGAGCTAGGACAACCAAATTTGGTGACAATATATGTTATTATTGCACGCTGATCAAGTTTATTGTGGATTTTGGCCACGCGCCCTTCCGCCCCCGCAAATCGAAAAAACATTGATAACAAGTGCAATTTTGATGCCATGTTGTTCATTTTCGGTTTACATGATAACTGCAGCTAGCCAGATGATCTCTGAAAATTTGGTAACAATCGGATAATAAACACAGAAGTTATTCAGCTTAACGTTTTCCACAGCTGTAAGCAGCGCTGCCGGCAGCGCTGCTTGCAGCATTGTGCCGAATCGTGTGTGCGTGTACGGTGGTGAAATGGGTTAAGTTGTGGACTGCAAAACGAACAGTACTATTATGCATTTACGGGTTCGAGTCCCGCCCGCATCAAAAATTAAATGTGTGCAAAAATGTTTTTTTTTTTATTCCCGCTACTCATAGAGTAGAAGGGTATTATAACTTTGTTCAAACCGAAAATGTATGTAACAGGCAGAAGGAGACACCTCCGACCCCATAAAGTATGTATATTCTGACTCAGGATCAACAGCCGAGTCGATATAGCCATGTCCGTCTGTCCGTCTGTCTGTCCGTGTGAAAATCTAGATCTCAGCTATTATAAGAGCTAGGACTACCAAATTTGGTGACAATATGTGTTATTATTGCACGCTGATCAAGTTTATTTTGGATTTTGGCCACGCCCCCTTCCGCCCCGCAAATCGAAAAAACATTGATAACAAGTGCAATTTTGATGCCATGTTGTTCATTTTCGGTTTACATGATAACTGCAGCTAGCCAGATGATCTCTGAAAATTTGGTAACAATCGGATAATAAACACAGAAGTTATTCAGCTTAACGTTTTCCATAGCTGTAAGCAGCGCTGCCGGCAGCGCTGCTTGCAGCATTGTGCCGAATCGTGTGTGCGTGTACGGTGGTGAAATGGGTTAAGTTGTGGACTGCAAAACGAACAGTACTATTATGCATTTACGGGTTCGAGTCCCGCCCGCATCAAAAATTAAATGTGTGCAAAAATGTTTTTTTTTTTATACCCGCTACTCATAGAGTAGAAGGGTATTATAACTTTGTTCAAACCGAAAATGTATGTAACAGGCAGAAGGAGACACCTCCGACCCCATAAAGTATGTATATTCTGACTCAGGATCAACAGCCGAGTCGATATAGCCATGTCCGTCTGTCCGTCTGTCTGTCCGTGTGAAAATCTAGATCTCAGCTATTATAAAAGCTAGGACTACCAAATTTGGTGACAATATGTGTTATTATTGCACGCTGATCAAGTTTATTTTGGATTTTGGCCACGCCCCCTTCCACCCCCGCAAATCGAAAAAACATTGATAACAAGTGCAATTTTGATGCCACGTTGTTCATTTTCGGTTTACATGATAACTACAGCTAGCCAGATGATCTCTGAAAATTTGGTAACAATCGGATAATAAACACAGATGTTATTCAGCTTAACGTTTTCCATAGCTGTAAGCAGCGCTGCTTGCAGCATTGTGCCGAATCGTGTGTGCGTGTACGGTGGTGAAATGGAATAAGTTGGGGACTGCAAAACGAACAGTACTATTATGCATTTACGGGTTCGAGTCCCGCCCGCATCAAAAATTAAATGTGTGCAAAAATATTTATACCCGCTACTCAAATGATCTCTGAAAATTTGGTAACAATCGGATAATAAACACAGAAGTTATTCAGCTTAACGTTTTCCATAGCTGTAAGCAGCGCTGCCGGCAGCGCTGTTTGCAGCATTGTGCCGAATCGTGTGTGCGTGTACGGTGGTGAAATGGGTTAAGTTGTGGACTGCAAAACGAACAGTACTATTATGCATTTAAGGGTTCGAGTTCCGCCCGCATCAAAAATTAAATGTGTGCAAAAATGTTTTTTTTTTTATACCCGCTACTCATAGAGTAGAAGGGTATTATAACTTTGTTCATACCGAAAATGTATGTAACAGGCAGATGGAGACACCTCCGACCCCATAAAGTATATATATTCTGGCTCAGGATCAACAGCCGAGTCGATATAGCCATGTCCGTCTGTCCGTCTGTCTGTCCATGTGAAAATCTAGATCTCAGCTATTATAAGAGCTAGGACAACCAAATTTGGTGACAATATGTGTTATTATTGCACGCTGATCAAGTTTATTGTGGATTTTGGCCACGCCCCCTTCCGCCCCCGCAAATCGAAAAAACATTGATAACAAATGCAATTTTGATGCCATGTTGTTCATTTTCGGTTTACATGATAACTGCAGCTAGCCAGATGATCTCTGAAAATTTGGTAACAATCGGATAATAAACACAGAAGTTATTCAGCTTAACGTTTTCCATAGCTATTAGCAGCGCTGCCGGCAGCGCTGCTTGCAGCATTGTGCCGAATCGTGTGTGCGTGTACGGTGGTGAAATGGGTTAAGTTGTGGACTGCAAAACGAACAGTACTATTATGCATTTACGGGTTCGAGTCCCGCCCGCATCAAAAATTAAATGTGTGCAAAAATGTTTTTTTTTTATACCCGCTACTCATAGAGTAGAAGGGTAATATAACTTTGTTTAAACCGAATATGTATGTAACAGGCAGAAGGAGACACCTCCGACCCCATAAAGTATATATATTCTGGCTCAGGATCAACAGCCGAGTCGATATAGCCATGTCCGTCTGTCCGTCTGTCTGTCCGTGTGAAAATCTAGATCTCAGCTATTATAAGAGCTAGGACTACCAAATTTGGTGACAATATGTGTTATTATTGCACGCTGATCAAGTTTATTTTGGATTTTGGCCACGCCCCCTTCGACCCCCGCAAATCGAAAAAAACATTGATGACAAGTGCAATTTTGATGCCATATTGTTCATTTTCGGTTTACATGATAACTATAGCTAGCCAGATGATCTCTGAAAATTTGGTAACAATCGGATAATAAACACAGAAGTTATTCAGCTTAACGTTTTCCATAGCTGTAAGCAGCGCTGCCGGCAGCGCTGCTTGCAGCATTGTGCCGAATCGTGTGTGCGTGTACGGTGGTGAAATGGGTTAAGTTGTGGACTGCAAAACGAACAGTACTATTATGCATTTACGGGTTCGAGTCCCGCCCGCATCAAAAATTAAATGTGTGCAAAAATGTTTTTTTTATACCCGCTACTCATAGAGTAGAAGGGTATTATAACTTTGTTCAAACCGAAAATGTATGTAACAGGCAGTAGGAGACACCTCCGACCCCATAAAGTATATATATTCTGGCTCAGGATCAACAGCCGAGTCGATATAGCCATGTCCGTTTGTCCGTCTGCCTGTCCGTGTGAAAATCTAGATCTCAGCTATTATAAAAGCTAGGACTACCAAATTTGGTGACAATATGTGTTATTATTGCACGCTGATCAAGTTTATTTTGGATTTTGGCCACGCCCCCTTCCGCCCCCGCAAATCGAAAAAACATTGATAACAAGTGCAATTTTGATGCCACGTTGTTCATTTTCGGTTTACATGATAACTACAGCTAGCCAGATGATCTCTGAAAATTTGGTAACAATCGGATAATAAACACAGATGTTATTCAGCTTAACGTTTTCCATAGCTGTAAGCAGCGCTGCTTGCAGCATTGTGCCGAATCGTGTGTGCGTGTACGGTGGTGAAATGGAATAAGTTGGGGACTGCAAAACGAACAGTACTATTATGCATTTACGGGTTCGAGTCCCGCCCGCATCAAAAATTAAATGTGTGCAAAAATGTTTTTTTTTTATACCCGCTACTCATAGAGTAGAAGGGTATTATAACTTTGTTCAAACCGAAAATGTATGTAACAGGCAGAAGGAGACACCTCCGACCCCATAAAGTATGTATATTCTGACTCAGGATCAACAGCCGAGTCGATATAGCCATGTCCGTCTGTCCGTCTGTCTGTCCGTGTGAAAATCTAGATCTCAGCTATTATAAGAGCTAGGACTACCAAATTTGGTGACAATATGTGTTATTATTGCACGCTGATCAAGTTTATTTTGGATTTTGGCCACGCCCCCTTCGACCCCCGCAAATCGAAAAAACATTGATGACAAGTGCAATTTTGATGCCATATTGTTCATTTTCGGTTTACATGATAACTATAGCTAGCCAGATGATCTCTGAAAATTTGGTAACAATCGGATAATAAACACAGAAGTTATTCAGCTTAACGTTTTCCATAGCTGTAAGCAGCGCTGCCGGCAGCGCTGCTTGCAGCATTGTGCCGAATCGTGTGTGCGTGTACGGTGGTGAAATGGGTTAAGTTGTGGACTGCAAAACGAACAGTACTATTATGCATTTACGGGTTCGAGTCCCGCCCGCATCAAAAATTAAATGTGTGCAAAAATGTTTTTTTTTTATACCCGCTACTCATAGAGTAGAAGGGTATTATAACTTTGTTCAAACCGAAAATGTATGTAACAGGCAGTAGGAGACACCTCCGACCCCATAAAGTATATATATTCTGGCTCAGGATCAACAGCCGAGTCGATATAGCCATGTCCGTTTGTCCGTCTGCCTGTCCGTGTGAAAATCTAGATCTCAGCTATTATAAAAGCTAGGACTACCAAATTTGGTGACAATATGTGTTATTATTGCACGCTGATCAAGTTTATTTTGGATTTTGGCCACGCCCCCTTCCGCCCCCGCAAATCGAAAAAACATTGATAACAAGTGCAATTTTGATGCCACGTTGTTCATTTTCGGTTTACATGATAACTACAGCTAGCCAGATGATCTCTGAAAATTTGGTAACAATCGGATAATAAACACAGATGTTATTCAGCTTAACGTTTTCCATAGCTGTAAGCAGCGCTGCTTGCAGCATTGTGCCGAATCGTGTGTGCGTGTACGGTGGTGAAATGGAATAAGTTGGGGACTGCAAAACGAACAGTACTATTATGCATTTACGGGTTCGAGTCCCGCCCGCATCAAAAATTAAATGTGTGCAAAAATATTTATACCCGCTACTCAAATGATCTCTGAAAATTTGGTAACAATCGGATAATAAACACAGAAGTTATTCAGCTTAACGTTTTCCATAGCTGTAAGCAGCGCTGCCGGCAGCGCTGTTTGCAGCATTGTGCCGAATCGTGTGTGCGTGTACGGTGGTGAAATGGGTTAAGTTGTGGACTGCAAAACGAACAGTACTATTATGCATTTAAGGGTTCGAGTTCCGCCCGCATCAACAATTAAATGTGTGCAAAAATGTTTTTTTTTTTATACCCGCTACTCATAGAGTAGAAGGGTATTATAACTTGTTCATTTTCGGTTTACATGATAACTATAGCTAGCCAGATGATCTCTGAAAATTTGGTAACAATCGGATAATAAACCAGAAGTTATTCAGCTTAACGTTTTCCATAGCTTGCAGCATTGTGCCGAATCGTGTGTGCGTGTACGGTGGTGAAATGGGTTAAGTTGTGGACTGCAAAACGAACAGTACTATTATGCATTTACGGGTTCGAGTCCCGCCCGCATCAAAAATTAAATGTGTGCAAAAATGTTTTTTTTTTATACCCGCTACTCATAGAGTAGAAGGGTATTATAACTTTGTTCAAACCGAAAATGTATGTAACAGGCAGTAGGAGACACCTCCGACCCCATAAAGTATATATATTCTGGCTCAGGATCAACAGCCGAGTCGATATAGCCATGTCCGTTTGTCCGTCTGCCTGTCCGTGTGAAAATCTAGATCTCAGCTATTATAAAAGCTAGGACTACCAAATTTGGTGACAATATGTGTTATTATTGCACGCTGATCAAGTTTATTTTGGATTTTGGCCACGCCCCCTTCCGCCCCCGCAAATCGAAAAAACATTGATAACAAGTGCAATTTTGATGCCACGTTGTTCATTTTCGGTTTACATGATAACTACAGCTAGCCAGATGATCTCTGAAAATTTGGTAACAATCGGATAATAAACACAGATGTTATTCAGCTTAACGTTTTCCATAGCTGTAAGCAGCGCTGCTTGCAGCATTGTGCCGAATCGTGTGTGCGTGTACGGTGGTGAAATGGAATAAGTTGGGGACTGCAAAACGAACAGTACTATTATGCATTTACGGGTTCGAGTCCCGCCCGCATCAAAAATTAAATGTGTGCAAAAATATTTATACCCGCTACTCAAATGATCTCTGAAAATTTGGTAACAATCGGATAATAAACACAGAAGTTATTCAGCTTAACGTTTTCCATAGCTGTAAGCAGCGCTGCCGGCAGCGCTGTTTGCAGCATTGTGCCGAATCGTGTGTGCGTGTACGGTGGTGAAATGGGTTAAGTTGTGGACTGCAAAACGAACAGTACTATTATGCATTTAAGGGTTCGAGTTCCGCCCGCATCAACAATTAAATGTGTGCAAAAATGTTTTTTTTTTTATACCCGCTACTCATAGAGTAGAAGGGTATTATAACTTTGTTCATACCGAAAATGTATGTAACAGGCAGAAGGAGACACCTCCGACCCCATAAAGTATATATATTCTGGCTCAGGATCAACAGCCGAGTCGATATAGCCATGTCCGTCTGTCCGTCTGTCCGTCTGTCTGTCCATGTGAAAATCTAGATCTCAGCTATTATAAGAGTTAGGACAACCAAATTTGGTGACAATATGTGTTATTATTGCACGCTGATCAAGTTTATTGTGGATTTTGGCCACGCGCCCTTCCGCCCCCGCAAATCGAAAAAACATTGATAACAAGTGCAATTTTGATGCCATGTTGTTCATTTTCGGTTTACATGATAACTGCAGCTAGCCAGATGATCTCTGAAAATTTGGTAACAATCGGATAATAAACACAGAAGTTATTCAGCTTAACGTTTTCCATAGCTGTAAGCAGCGCTGCCGGCAGCGCTGCTTGCAGCATTGTGCCGAATCGTGTGTGCGTGTACGGTGGTGAAATGGGTTAAGTTGTGGACTGCAAAACAAACAGTACTATTATGCATTTACGGGTTCGAGTCCCGCCCGCATCAAAAATTAAATGTGTGCAAAAATGTTTATACCCGCTACTCATAGAGTAGAAGGGTATTATAACTTTGTTCAAACCGAAAATGTATGTAACAGGCAGAAGGAGACACTTCCGATCCCATAAAGTATATATATTCTGGCTCAGGATCATCAGCCGAATTTATACAGCCATGTCCGTCCGTCTGTCTGTCTGTCCGTCTGTCTGTCCGTGTGAAAATCTAGATCTCAGCTATTATAAGATCTGGAAATACCAAATTTGTTGACAAAATGTGTAATTATTGCACTCTGATCAAGTTTATTTTAGATTTTGGCCACGCCCCCTTCCGCCCCTGTAAATCGAAAAAAACATTGGTTACAAGCGCAATTTTGATGCCATATTGTTCATTTTACATTTGAAAATTTGGTAACAATCGGATAATAAACACAGAAGTTATTCAGCTCAACGTTTTCCATAGCTGTAAGCAGCGCTGCCGGCAGCGCAAATTCTTTATTTGTACAGGAAATAATAAGAATGCCTTACAATGCAAATATTTGCAGTTCTTGGATAACAGCGTCAGTAGCTTAGTGGAAAAGCGATGAACTCCTGAACCGACAGGCCCGTGGTTCGATTTCCAGTTCATGCCGTTTAAGCTTTTTCTTTTTTTTTTTTGTAAAGAACTTTTACTTTAAATTTTGAATATGCATTGGTGGTCGTGTATTTTATTTAAAATTTTTTAATTGCTCACAACTAACTTAGTTAGCAAGTGGAGAAGTGACAGTCTCTTAAATCAGCTGTGTGCGATTGTTAGAGCGCAGGGTTTTCTTATATTTTTTTATTTTTATTTTTTATTTAATTGTATGTTTAAGTTATGAGAATAAATAGCAACAACAACACGTCTCATGCATTCAGGCTTTGTTTTTGTCGTGCAAGAATTTCCGAATGGTCTCATAATGTAACTTTGGCAAAATTTGCGTAATGGCTTAATGGCCGAATGGGGAAGTGGTGGACCTTTTAGGTAATGGGTACAAGGTTCGATTCCGCATGCATGCGTGTCATGGTAAGGGAGATCGAACTTTTCTTATTTTTTCCAAGAAAAAGTTGTTGCCTCCCTTTTTGTGCTACCTTCATTAAACTTTGTATACATGTTTCTTATTGCTTCCCGCTGTAAATAAGTCGGAACGAGCCGGTACGGACCGATACATCGTATAGATGCCATAGAACCTATTGGTCATTTTTATACCCGCTACTCATAGAGTAGAAGGGTATTATAACTTTGTTCAAACCGAAAATGTATGTAACAGGCAGAAGGAGACACCTCCGACCCCATAAAGTATATATATTCTGGCTCAGGATCAACAGCCGAGTCGATATAGCCATGTCCCTCTGTCCATCTGTCCGTCTGTCTGTCCGTGTGAAAATCTAGATCTCAGCTATGATAAGAGCTAGGACTACCAAATTTGGTGAGAATATGTGTTATTATTACACGCTAATCAAGTTTATTTTGGATTTTGGCCACGCGCCCTTCCGCCCCCGTAAATCGAAAAAACATTGATTACAAGTGCAATTTTGATGCCATATTGTTCATTTCCGGCTTGCATGATATCTATAGCTAGCCAGATGATATCTGAAAATTTGGTAACAATCGGATAATAAACACAGATGTTATTCAGCTTAACGTTTTCCATAGCTGTAAGCAGCGCTGCTTGCAGCATTGTGCCGAATCGTGTGTGCGTGTACGGTGGTGAAATGGAATAAGTTGGGGACTGCAAAACGAACAGTACTATTATGCATTTACGGGTTCGAGTCCCGCCCGCATCAAAAATTAAATGTGTGCAAAAATATTTATACCCGCTACTCAAATGATCTCTGAAAATTTGGTAACAATCGGATAATAAACACAGAAGTTATTCAGCTTAACGTTTTCCATAGCTGTAAGCAGCGCTGCCGGCAGCGCTGTTTGCAGCATTGTGCCGAATCGTGTGTGCGTGTACGGTGGTGAAATGGGTTAAGTTGTGGACTGCAAAACGAACAGTACTATTATGCATTTAAGGGTTCGAGTTCCGCCCGCATCAAAAATTAAATGTGTGCAAAAATGTTTTTTTTTTATACCCGCTACTCATAGAGTAGAAGGGTATTATAACTTTGTTCAAACCGAAAATGTATGTAACAGGCAGAAGGAGACACCTCCGACCCCATAAAGTATATATATTCTGGCTCAGGATCAACAGCCGAGTCGATATAGCCATGTCCGTCTGTCCGTCTGTCCGTCTGTCTGTCCATGTGAAAATCTAGATCTCAGCTATTATAAGAGCTAGGACAACCAAATTTGGTGACAATATGTGTTATTATTGCACGCTGATCAAGTTTATTGTGGATTTTGGCCACGCGCCCTTCCGCCCCCGCAAATCGAAAAAACATTGATAACAAGTGCAATTTTGATGCCATGTTGTTCATTTTCGGTTTACATGATAACAGCTAGCCAGATGATCTCTGAAAATTTGGTAACAATCGGATAATAAACACAGAAGTTATTCAGCTTAACGTTTTCCATAGCTGTAAGCAGCGCTGCCGGCAGCGCTGCTTGCAGCATTGTGCCGAATCGTGTGTGCGTGTACGGTGGTGAAATGGGTTAAGTTGTGGACTGCAAAACAAACAGTACTATTATGCATTTACGGGTTCGAGTCCCGCCCGCATCAAAAATTAAATGTGTGCAAAAATGTTTTTTTTTTTATACCCGCTACTCATAGAGTAGAAGGGTATTATAACTTTGTTCAAACCGAAAATGTATGTAACAGGCAGAAGGAGACACTTCCGATCCCATAAAGTATATATATTCTGGCTCAGGATCATCAGCCGAATTTATACAGCCATGTCCGTCTGTCTGTCTGTCCGTCTGTCTGTCCGTGTGAAAATCTAGATCTCAGCTATTATAAGATCTGGAAATACCAAATTTGTTGACAAAATGTGTAATTATTGCACTCTGATCAAGTTTATTTTAGATTTTGGCCACGCCCCCTTCCGCCCCTGTAAATCGAAAAAAACATTGGTTACAAGCGCAATTTTGATGCCATATTGTTCATTTTACATTTGAAAATTTGGTAACAATCGGATAATAAACACAGAAGTTATTCAGCTCAACGTTTTCCATAGCTGTAAGCAGCGCTGCCGGCAGCGCAAATTCTTTATTTGTACAGGAAATAATAAGAATGCCTTACAATGCAAATATTTGCAGTTCTTGGATAACAGCGTCAGTAGCTTAGTGGAAAAGCGATGAACTCCTGAACCGACAGGCCCGTGGTTCGATTTCCAGTTCATGCCGCTTAAGCTTTTTCTTTTTTTTTTTGTAAAGAACTTTTACTTTAAATTTTGAATATGCATTGGTGGTCGTGTATTTTATTTAAAATTTTTTAATTGCTCACAACTAACTTAGTTAGCAAGTGGAGAAGTGACAGTCTCTTAAATCAGCTGTGTGCGATTGTTAGAGCGCAGGGTTTTCTTATATTTTTTTATTTTTATTTTTTATTTAATTGTATGTTTAAGTTATGAGAATAAATAGCAACAACAACACGTCTCATGCATTCAGGCTTTGTTTTTGTCGTGCAAGAATTTCCGAATGGTCTCATAATGTAACTTTGGCAAAATTTGCGTAATGGCTTAATGGCCGAATGGGGAAGTGGTGGACCTTTTAGGTAATGGGTACAAGGTTCGATTCCGCATGCATGCGTGTCATGGTAAGGGAGATCGAACTTTTCTTATTTTTTCCAAGAAAAAGTTGTTGCCTCCCTTTTTGTGCTACCTTCATTAAACTTTGTATACATGTTTCTTATTGCTTCCCGCTGTAAATAAGTCGGAACGAGCCGGTACGGACCGATACATCGTATAGATGCCATAGAACCTATTGGTCATTTTTATACCCGCTACTCATAGAGTAGAAGGGTATTATAACTTTGTTCAAACCGAAAATGTATGTAACAGGCAGAAGGAGACACCTCCGACCCCATAAAGTATATATATTCTGGCTCAGGATCAACAGCCGAGTCGATATAGCCATGTCCCTCTGTCCATCTGTCCGTCTGTCTGTCCGTGTGAAAATCTAGATCTCAGCTATGATAAGAGCTAGGACTACCAAATTTGGTGAGAATATGTGTTATTATTACACGCTAATCAAGTTTATTTTGGATTTTGGCCACGCGCCCTTCCGCCCCCGTAAATCGAAAAAACATTGATTACAAGTGCAATTTTGATGCCATATTGTTCATTTCCGGCTTGCATGATATCTATAGCTAGCCAGATGATATCTGAAAATTTGGTAACAATCGGATAATAAACACAGATGTTATTCAGCTTAACGTTTTCCATAGCTGTAAGCAGCGCTGCTTGCAGCATTGTGCCGAATCGTGTGTGCGTGTACGGTGGTGAAATGGAATAAGTTGGGGACTGCAAAACGAACAGTACTATTATGCATTTACGGGTTCGAGTCCCGCCCGCATCAAAAATTAAATGTGTGCAAAAATATTTATACCCGCTACTCAAATGATCTCTGAAAATTTGGTAACAATCGGATAATAAACACAGAAGTTATTCAGCTTAACGTTTTCCATAGCTGTAAGCAGCGCTGCCGGCAGCGCTGTTTGCAGCATTGTGCCGAATCGTGTGTGCGTGTACGGTGGTGAAATGGGTTAAGTTGTGGACTGCAAAACGAACAGTACTATTATGCATTTAAGGGTTCGAGTTCCGCCCGCATCAAAAATTAAATGTGTGCAAAAATGTTTTTTTTTATACCCGCTACTCATAGAGTAGAAGGGTATTATAACTTTGTTCAAACCGAAAATGTATGTAACAGGCAGAAGGAGACACCTCCGACCCCATAAAGTATATATATTCTGGCTCAGGATCAACAGCCGAGTCGATATAGCCATGTCCGTCTGTCCGTCTGTCCGTCTGTCCGTCTGTCTGTCCATGTGAAAATCTAGATCTCAGCTATTATAAGAGCTAGGACAACCAAATTTGGTGACAATATGTGTTATTATTGCACGCTGATCAAGTTTATTGTGGATTTTGGCCACGCGCCCTTCCGCCCCCGCAAATCGAAAAAACATTGATAACAAGTGCAATTTTGATGCCATGTTGTTCATTTTCGGTTTACATGATAACAGCTAGCCAGATGATCTCTGAAAATTTGGTAACAATCGGATAATAAACACAGAAGTTATTCAGCTTAACGTTTTCCATAGCTGTAAGCAGCGCTGCCGGCAGCGCTGCTTGCAGCATTGTGCCGAATCGTGTGTGCGTGTACGGTGGTGAAATGGGTTAAGTTGTGGACTGCAAAACAAACAGTACTATTATGCATTTACGGGTTCGAGTCCCGCCCGCATCAAAAATTAAATGTGTGCAAAAATGTTTATACCCGCTACTCATAGAGTAGAAGGGTATTATAACTTTGTTCAAACCGAAAATGTATGTAACAGGCAGAAGGAGACACTTCCGATCCCATAAAGTATATATATTCTGGCTCAGGATCATCAGCCGAATTTATACAGCCATGTCCGTCTGTCTGTCTGTCCGTCTGTCTGTCCGTGTGAAAATCTAGATCTCAGCTATGATAAGAGCTAGGACTACCAAATTTGGTGAGAATATGTGTTATTATTACACGCTAATCAAGTTTATTTTGGATTTTGGCCACGCGCCCTTCCGCCCCCGTAAATCGAAAAAACATTGATTACAAGTGCAATTTTGATGCCATATTGTTCATTTCCGGCTTGCATGATATCTATAGCTAGCCAGATGATATCTGAAAATTTGGTAACAATCGGATAATAAACACAGAAGTTATTCAGCCTAACGTTTTCCATAGCTGTAAGCAGCGCTGCCAAACAGCGCTGCTTGCAGCATTGTAGCGAATCGTGTGTGCGTGTACGGTGGTGAAATGGGTTAAGTTGTGGACTGCAAAACGAACAGTACTATTATGCATTTACGGGTTCGAGTCCCGCCCGCATCAAAAATTAAATGTGTGCAAAAATGTTATTTTTTTTTTACTTTAGATTTTGACTTTGCATAAATATTGTAAGTCCATAGCCTTTTACGGTCAAAATATAATTGTAGCCGTTTTTTTTTTGTTCCGCAAATAAATTATGTACGAGCAGCTGGGTAGCGAGTATATTACAGTCGAGCACACTTGAATGTAGCTTTCTTACTTGTTATACCCGCTACTCATAGAGTAGAAGGGTATTATAACATTGTTCAAACCGAAAATGTATGTAACAGGCAGAAGGAGACACCTCCGACCCCATAAAGTGTATATATTCTGGCTCAGGATCAACAGCCGAGTCGATACAGCCATGTCCGTCTGTCTGTTTGTCCGTCTGTCTGTCCGTGTGAAAATCTAGATCTCAGCTATTATAAGAGCTAGGACAACCAAATTTGGTGACAATATGTGTTATTATTGCACGCTGATCCAGTTTATTTTGGATTTTGGCCACGCCTCCTTCGGCCCCCGCAAATCGAAAAAACATTGATAACAAGTGCAATTTTGATGCCATGTTGTTCATTTTCGGTTTGCATGATAACTGCAGCTAGCCAGATGATCTCTGAAAATTTGGTAACAATCGGATAATAAACACAGAAGTTATTCAGCTTAACGTTTTCCATAGCTGTAAGCAGCGCTGCCGGCAGCGCTGCTTGCAGCATTGTGCCGAATCGTGTGTACGTGTACGGTGGTGAAATGGGTTAAGTTGTGGACTGCAAAACGAACAGTACTATTATGCATTTACGGGTTCGAGTCCCGCCCGCATCAAAAATTAAATGTGTGCAAAAATGTTTTTTTTTTAAACCCGCTACTCATAGAGTAGAAGGGTATTATAACTTTGTTCAAACCGAAAATGTATGTAACAGGCAGAAGGAGACACCTCCGACCCCATAAAGTATATATATTCTGGCTCAGGATCAACAGCCGAGTCGATATAGCCATGTCCGTCTGTCCGTCTGTCTGTCCGTGTGAAAATCTAGATCTCAGCTATTATAAGAGCTACGACTACCAAATTTGGTGACAATATGTGTTATTATTGCACGCTGATCAAGTTTATTTTGGATTTTGGCCACGCCCCCTTCGGCGCCCGCAAATCGAAAAAACATTGATGACAAGTGCAATTTTGATGCCATATTGTTCATTTTCGGTTTACATGATAACTATAGCTAGCCAGATGATCTCTGAAAATTTGGTAACAATCGGATCGGAGCCGGCAGCGCTGCTTGCAGCATTGTGCCGAATTGTGTGTGCGTGTACGGTAGTGAAATGGGTTAAGTTGTTGACTGCAAAACGAACAGTACTATTATGCATTTACGGGTTCGAGTCCCGCCCGCATCAAAAATTAAATGTGTGCAAAAATGTTTATACCCGCTACTCATAGAGTAGAAGGGTATTATAACTTTGTTCAAACCGAAAATGTATGTAACAGGCAGAAGGAGACACTTCCGATCCCATAAAGTATATATATTCTGGCTCAGGATCATCAGCCGAATTTATACAGCCATGTCCGTCTGTCTGTCTGTCCGTCTGTCTGTCCGTGTGAAAATCTAGATCTCAGCTATTATAAGATCTGGAAATACCAAATTTGTTGACAAAATGTGTAATTATTGCACGCTGATCAAGTTTATTTTAGATTTTGGCCACGCCCCCTTCCGCCCCTGTAAATCGAAAAAAACATTGGTTACAAGCGCAATTTTGATGCCATATTGTTCATTTTACATTTGAAAATTTGGTAACAATCGGATAATAAACACAGAAGTTATTCAGCTCAACGTTTTCCATAGCTGTAAGCAGCGCTGCCGGCAGCGCAAATTCTTTATTTGTACAGGAAATAATAAGAATGCCTTACAATGCAAATATTTGCAGTTCTTGGATAACAGCGTCAGTAGCTTAGTGGAAAAGCGATGAACTCCTGAACCGACAGGCCCGTGGTTCGATTTCCAGTTCATGCCGCTTAAGCTTTTTCTTTTTTTTTTTGTAAAGAACTTTTACTTTAAATTTTGAATATGCATTGGTGGTCGTGTATTTTATTTAAAATTTTTTAATTGCTCACAATTAACTTAGTTAGCAAGTGGAGAAGTGACAGTCTCTTAAATCAGCTGTGTGCGATTGTTAGAGCGCAGGGTTTTCTTATATTTTTTTATTTTTATATTTTATTTAATTGTATGTTTAAGTTATGAGAATAAATAGCAACAACAACACGTCTCATGCATTCAGGCTTTGTTTTTGTCGTGCAAGAATTTCCGAATGGTCTCATAATGTAACTTTGGCAAAATTTGCGTAATGGCTTAATGGCCGAATGGGGAAGTGGTGGACCTTTTAGGTAATGGGTACAAGGTTCGATTCCGCATGCATGCGTGTCATGGTAAGGAGATCGAACTTTTCTTATTTTTTCCAAGAAAAAGTTGTTGCCTCCTTTTTTGTGCTACCTTCATTAAACTTTGTATACATGTTTCTTATTGCTTCCCGCTGTAAATAAGTCGGAACGAGCCGGTACGGACCGATACATCGTATAGATGCCATAGAACCTATTGGTCATTTTTATACCCGCTACTCATAGAGTAGAAGGGTATTATAACTTTGTTCAAACCGAAAATGTATGTAACAGGCAGAAGGAGACACCTCCGACCCCATAAAGTATATATATTCTGGCTCAGGATCAACAGCCGAGTCGATATAGCCATGTCCCTCTG
>JAEIGP010000514.1:410000-473738 GCA_018904095.1 Zaprionus ghesquierei | reverse complement strand
TGAAAATCAAGATCTCAGCTATTATAAGAGCTAGGACTACCAAATTTGGTGACAATATGCGTTATTATTGCACGCTGATCAATTTTGGTTTATTTTTGATTTTGGCCACGCCCCCTTCCGCCCCCGCAAATCGAAAAAGCATTGATAACAAGTGCAATTTTGATGCCATATTGTTCATTTTTGGTTTACATGATAACTATAGCTAGCCAAATGATCTCTGAAAATTTGGTAACAATCGGATAATAAACACAGAAGTTATTCAGTTTAACGTTTTCTGTAAGCAGCGGTGCCGGCAGCGCTGCTTGCAGCATTGTGCCGAATCGTGTGTGCGTGTACGGTGGTGAAATGGGTTAAGTTGTGGACTGCAAAACGAACAGTACTATTATGCTTTTACGGGTTCGAGTCCCGCCCGCATCAAAAATTAAATGTGTGCAAAAATGTTTTTTTTTATACCCGCTACTCATAGAGTAGAATTGTATTATAACTTTGTTCAAACCGAAAATGTATGTAACAGGTAGAAGAAGACACCTCCGACCCCATAAAGTATATATATTCTGGCTCAGGATCAACAGCCGAGTCGATATAGCCATGTCCGTCTGTCCGTCTGTCCGTCTGTCTGTCTGTCCGTCTGTCCGTCTGTCTGTCCGTGTGAAAATCTAGATCTCAGCTATTATAAGAGCTAGAACTTCCAAAATTTGGTGACAGTATGTATTATTATTGCACGCTGGTCAAGTTTATTTTGGATTTTGGCCACGCCCCCTTCCGCCCCTGTAAATCGAAAAAAATTGATTACAAGTGCAAATTTGATGCCATATTATTCATTTTCCGTTTATATGATAACTATATCTAGGCAGATGATCTCTAAAAGTTTGGTAACAATCGGATAATAAACACAGAAGTTATTTAGCTTAACGTTTTCCATAGCTGTAAGCAACGGTGCCGGCAGCGCTGCTTGCAGCATTGTGCCGAATCGTGTGTGCGTGTACGGTAGTGAAATGGGTTATGTTGTGGACTGCAAAACGAATAGTACTATTATGCATTTACGGGTTCGAGTCCCGCCCGCATCAAAAATTAAATGTGTGCAAAAATATTTTTTTTTTTATACCCGCTACTCATAGAGTAGAAGGGTATTATAACTTTGTTCAAACCGAAAATGTATGTAACAGGCAGGAGGAGACACCTCCGACCCCATAAAGTATATATATTCTGGCTCAGGATCAACAGCCGAGTCGATATAGCCATGTCCGTCTGTCCGTGTGAAAATCTAGATCTCAGCTATTATAAGAGCTAGGACTACCAAATTTGGGGACAATATGTGTTATTCTTGCACGCTGATCAAGTTCATTTTGGATTTTGGCCACGCCCCCTTCCGTCCCTGTAAATCGAAAAAAATTAATTACAAGCGCAATTTTGATGCCATATTGTTTATTTTTGGCTTATATGATAACTATAGCTAACCAGATGACCTCTAAAAATTTGGTAACAATCGGATAATAAACACAGAAGCTATTCAGCTTAACGTTTTCCATAGCTGTAAGCAGCATTGCCGGCAGCGCAAATTCTTTATTTGTACAGGAAATAATAAGAATGCCTTACAATGCAAATTTTTGCAGCTGTTGGATAACAGCGTCAGTAGCTTAGTGGAAAAGCGATGAACTCCTGAAGCGACAGGCCCGTGGTTCGATTCCCTGTTCATGCTGCTTAAGCTTTTTCTTTTTTTTTTTTAAGAACTAATACTTTAAGTTTTGAGTATGCAATAATTGGTGGTCGTGCATTTCATTTAAAATTTTTTTAATGGCTCACAATTAACTTTGTTAACAAGTGGAGAAGTGACAGTCTGTTAAATCAGCTGTGTGCGATTGTTAGAGCGCAGCTTTTTATTCCCGCTACTCATAGAGTAGAAGGGTATTATAACTTTGTTCAAACCGAAAATGTATGTAACAGGCAGAAGGAGACACCTCCGACCCCATAAAGTATATATATTCTGGCTCAGGATCAACAGCCGAGTCGATATAGCCATGTCCGTCTGTCCGTCTGTCCGTCTGTCTGTCTGTCCGTCTGTCTGTCCGTGGGAAAATGTAGATCTCAGCTAATATAAGAGCTAGAACTTCCAAAATTTGGTGACAGTATGTATTATTATTGCACGCTGGTCAAGTTTATTTTGGATTTTGGCCACGCCCCCTTCCGCCCCTGTAAATCGAAAAAAATTGATTACAAGTGCAAATTTGATGCCATATTATTCATTTTCGGTTTATATGATAACTATATCTAGGCAGATGATCTCTAAAAGTTTGGTAACAATCGGATAATAAACACAGAAGTTATTCAGCTTAACGTTTTCCATAGCTGTAAGCAGCGCTGCCGGCAGCGCTACTTGCAGCATTGTGCCGAATCGTGTGTGCGTGTACGGTAGTGAAATGGGTTAAGTTGTGAACTGCAAAACGAAAAGTACTATTATGCATTTACGGGTTTGAGTCCCGCCCGCATCAAAAATTAAATGTGTGCAAAAATGTTTTTTTTTATACCTGCTACTCATAGAGTAGAAGATCAAGTTTATTTTGGATTTTGGCCACGCCCCCTTCCGCCCCTATACATCGAAAATAATTGATTAGAAACGCAATTTTGATGCCATATTGTTCGTTTTCGGTTTATATGATAACTATAGCTAGCCAGATTATCTCTGAAAATTTGGTAACAATCGGATAATAAACACAGACGTTATGCAGCTTAACGTTTTCCATAGCTGTAAGCAGCGCTGCCAGCAGCGCTGCTTTCAGCATTGTGCCGAATAGTGTGTGCGTGTACGGTGGTGAAATGGGTTAAGTTGTGGACTGCAAAACGAATAGTACTATTATGCATTTACGGGTTCGAGTCCCGCCCGCATCAAAAATTAAATGTGTGCAAAAATATTTTTTTTTTATACCCGCTACTCATAGAGTAGAAGGGTATTATAACTTTGTTCAAACCGAAAATGTATGTAACAGGCGGAAGGAGACACCTCCAACCCCATAAAGTATATATATTCTGGCTCAGGATCAACAGCCGAGTCGATATAGCCATGTCCGTCTGTCTGTGTGAAAATCTAGATCTCAGCTATTATAAGAGCTAGGACTACCAAATTTGGTGACAATATGTGTTATTATTGCACGCTGATCAAGTTCGTTTTGGATTTTGGGCACGCCCCCTTCCGCCCCTGTAAATCGAAAAAAATTAATTACGAGCGCAATTTTGATGCCATATTATTTATTTTTGGTTTATATGATAACTATAGTTAACCAGATGACCTCTAAAAATTTGGTAACAATCGGATAATAAACACAGAAGCTATTCAGCTTAACGTTTTCCATAGCTGTAAGCAGCGTTGCCGGCAGCGCAAATTCTTTATTAGTACAGGAAATAATAAGAATGCCTTACAATGCAAATTTTTGCAGTTGTTGGATAACAGCGTCAGTAGCTTAGTGGAAAAGCGATGAACTCCTGAACCGACAGGCCCGTGGTTCGATTCCCTGTTCATGCTGCTTAAGCTTTTTCTTTTTTTTTTTAAGAACTAATACTTTAAGTTTTGAGTATGCATTAATTGGTGGTCGTGCATTTCATTTAAAATTTTATTAATGGCTCACAATGAACTTTGTTAACAAGTGGAGAAGTGACAGTCTGTTAAATCAGCTGTGTGCGATTGTTAGAGCGCAGCTTTTTATTCCCGCTACTCATAGAGTAGAAGGGTATTATAACTTTGTTCAAACCTAAAATGTATGTAACAGGCAGAAGGAGACACCTCCGAACCCATAAAGTACATATATTCTGGCTCAGGATCAACAGCCGAGTCGATATAGCCATGTCCGTATGTCTGTCCGTGTGAAAATCTAGATCTCAGCTATTATTAGAGCTAGGACTACCAAATTTGGTGACAATATGTGTTATTATTGCACGCTGATCAAGTTTATTTTGGATTTTGGCCACGCCCCCTTCCGCCCCCGTAAATCGAATTTAAATGCATTTTATTTAAAATTTTTTTAATGGCTCACAATAAACTTTGTTAACAAGTGGAGAAGTGACAGTCTCTTAAATCAGCTGTGTGCGATTGTTAGAGCGCAGCTTTTTCTTATATTTTTTTATTTTTATTTTTGATCCTGAGCCAGAATATATATACTTTATGGGATCGGAGGTGTCTCCTTCTGCCTGTTACATACATTTTAGGTTTGAACAAAGTTATAATACCCTTCTACTCTATAAGTAGCGGGTATAACAACAACAAAAATAATAATAGACAAAAGAAATGTTTTTTTTTAAACATGCACCCATATTCTTCTACTCTTTCAACACAACTAAAGTATTTAAATGATACATACACACACTAATATCACTATATTACAGAGATTAACGCACAAGAAATCACACACTATCCAACAACAAACAAGTAATTAAGAGTCACTAAGTACATTGTAAATTGTATATTTTTTTTTTTTCTTAAATGTCAAAGAAATTAACACAAACTATAAAGCAAACAACTCGTTCCGTATTAGGATCACACACATTTCCAAAAAGAGTCACACGATCAGTTTCTAAAAAAACACCCTATATGACGAAGTCTGTCTAAATGCCTTCATTTCAAGAATTAGAGAACCACTTAAAACATTCATTAAATTGAAAGACCCCAAAACTATCGAAACAGCTTACGAACTATGTCACAGAGAAAGGGCTCGTTACCAGAACAGAAACCCATACCCCCTAACACAAAACAACACCGAACGACGAATTTACAATAACAATAACAAACAGAGTAGAACCAACAACAATACAACCTAACAGCACAATTTTCAGAAAAGAAAACAGGGGAAATAAATTAACACCACGGTTTTCCTTACACAGAACAGCAAAAAACAAAGGAAGGTTACCGACCCATCGGTACCATACACCACCCCTCCCTCTAAAACCCCCTCGTGTCTCCGCACAGGCCGAACCAACGACCAGCAACAAACAATGTACGATCAGCAACATACATTGTATCAACAGCTAGTATACGGGCCACAATTGTTTCAACGGTCAGTTTAGGCGACGCTTCAAGAATCCGCCGATATGTCGAGGCTCAAGAATCCGCCGTTATGCCGACGCTGCGGACGGAGCATTTCGCAAGAATCCGCCGTTATGCCGACGCTGCGGACAGAGCATTTTGCGAGAATCCGCCGATTCTCCCGAAAAACATAAGTTAGCTGCTAAGAACAAAACTCAAATAAAACTTCACTTCACTTCTGTCTTGACACTCAAACCAAACGGTCGCATTATTGTGCAAATCGAGAAATACTTTATTCACCATACAAGAAGACCCAGCCAAAAGCCCGTTCATCTCCCCATATCAATCTCCATCCGCTCCACCGTTCAGCCCGAACTGATAACTCGGGCAACGGAACTATGAAAAACGTTTTCTTTAATAACTTCTGTATTTATTGTAATATCAGATCAGATTGTAATTTTGGGAATCGGTGCATATTTTCTGCATCTTTACGTGTTCTAAAGCAGAAATTTGTAACCTAAATACTTTCCTTAATATTCGTAAATTATCGATTTGCGTGGGCGGTGGGCGTGGCACCCCAAATTTAAAATAAATTTCATCTGCGCATGTTTTATAGGAACCATCATGCCAAATTTGGTGTCCGTAACTGTAATACTTTCATTAATATTCGTAAATTATCGGTTTGCGTGGGCGGTGGGCGTGGCACCCCAAATTTAAAATAAATTTCATCTGCGCATGTTTTATAGGAACCATCATGCCAAATTTGGTGTCTGTAACTGTAATACTTTCATTAATATTCATAAATTATCGGTTTGCGTAGGCGGTGGGCGTGGCACCTCAAATTTGAAATAAATTTCATCTGCGCATGATTTAAACCATTCTGAGAGAAAAAGAAAAAAAAACAAGTAAGAGCGGCTACAGTCAAGTGTTGACTGTATAAGACCATGGATTTTTCAAGGCTATGAAAAAAATCAGATTGAGATAACTGTTATTAAACGTGTTTTTCAAAGAAATATTATTAACAACACATATAATTTTCAGTTAGACGCCAAGCAGTCCAAGCAGTTGGATAAAAACACTGCTTGGTAAAAACACTGCTGGGCGCAGTGCAAATCTATATGAAACGTTGAATAACTTTTATGTTCATTATCCGATCGGAACTAAATTTTCAGCGATCGTTTAGGTGGTGATAGTTATCATATACACCAAAACTGCATACTGTAACTTTATTATTGCGCTTGCTATAAGGTTTATCGATTTGCGGGGGCGGAAGTAGGCGTGTCCCAAATTTAATAAAAATTTTACAGCCCAAATTTTAATAAAAATTTTACAGCGTATGATTCACATAAGTGATGTCAAAAAATTTGGTGACTCTAGCTTTTTTAGTTTCTGAGATATAGGCGTTCATACAGACGGATAGACGGGCAGACAGATATGGCTTAATCGACTCGGCTAGTGATCCTGAGCAAGAATATATCTACTTTATGGGGTCGCAGATGTCTCCTTCTTCCTGTTACGCATATTTCGACAAACGGTCAAAAATAGTCATACTAAGTTTCTGCAAATTATGTAACAGAAAGGAACATCTCCGACCCCATATGATATATTTTCCGATCTCTGTATGTCCGTCTACCGTCTGTCCGTTTGAAAGTCTAGATCTCAGCTTTTACAAACTAAGCACAAATTACTAAAGTTCCTGAATAAGTTAAATCGAATTTATTTTCAAAGTGCGATGTACGCCCAGCATCTTCGCCGAAAGCTTTATTTCGTACGATAGGAAAATAATGAAGTTACAGACTGACGTTGGTAAGTAAACAGAAATAATTGCGATATTAATCTGTTATCCAAACTTACAATCCGATCGAACAATAAACACAGATGATATTCATCTAAACGTTTCCATAGTTACACTGCTTGCAAAGCCTTTGCAGCATAGCGTGACGTCATCGTCACTCGAATTTCCTAGTATGTACAGATGATCGTTCTATTTTTGAATGGCGCTATTCAAAAATAGGTCTAATTTAAAATAGAGAGAGGAAGAACTTTTGCAGAATTTACGAAAATGCTCTTTTGAGGAGTTTGCATTCTCGAAACTTTGGGCGAATTGTATTTTTATGCCATTCGACCATTGAAACGGTCAAAAATAGTTTACTAAGTCTTTGTTGCAAATTGTATTTAACAGCAGAAGGTTGCTGATTTGTTACATCTACTATGACCCCACTAAATACCCTAACTTAAATATAGAATGAATACAACCTAAAATTAAACTATAAATTTTATATATACTTATTTATTTATTTTTTTTTTATTTAATTTAACTTAAAGTCAATTATTGCAGTCGACGTAAGAGTTACAGAAAAACAGATAAAAAATGTATATATAAAGAAAAACGACTTAATATGAGCAGTTTTAATTAAAGCTAAGAAAATTGATTTTATGCATAAATATTAAAATTTTAATTAAGTTCGAAATTTTAAAATTTAAAAAAAAAAAAATTCTAGCCGATCCAACATTTGTTGCAATGGATTGGGGAAAACCCAGAAAACCCCAATCAGATCAGAAAATTTAATATTAGTTATTAGGATGAAGTATTAATGAGTTAAGAATAAAAATTTTTATATTAGAAAGAGAGGACTCTAAGTTGAGAAGTCTAAAAAAGTTTTTATAATGAAAGCAGAGAAGACGGAAAGGGTCATGCAAGCTATAATTATTGGAACAAAAGTCTAATGACAATGGCTGAAAATTACGGGTAACTAGAAGGAATACTAAAGTTAGGTTGCTAAGTTAAAGAAAAGGGGGAATCGACCTTCAAATCTTAATAGTTTTATGATAAACAACACACTTAACATAATACAACGGTTAGCGAAAGAAGGAAGGCTAATTAAAAGAAGCCGATTATGATAAGGTAGGTAAATCTATTCCTGGAACCCAGTTGAAACTACGTAAAGCAAAAAGAAGAAACTGCTTTTGAACAGACTCAATTCTGTCTTGATAAATTTGATACTGCGGGGACCACACGCAAAAACCATATTCGAGAATCGGACGTACAAGAGAAGTATAAAGTAGCTTGGTTGTAAAGGGATCATTGAGTTCTTTGGCCCATATTTTAATGAAACCAAGAACACGGAAAGCCTTGTCAACAATGTGTGCAACGTGGCGATCAAATTTCAATTTCTGATCGAAGAGAATACCTAGATCATTTACTTCAGATATTCTTAAAAGTAGAGTTAAATTAAAGCAATAGTTCATGACGTGATGGTTTTCTCTGTAAAATGACATAACTTTACATTTGGAACAGTTAAGATGTAGAAGGTTATGACAACACCAGGCAAAAACAAGTAAGAAAGCTACAGTCGAGTGTGCTCGACTGTAATATACCCGCTTCCCAGCTGCTCGTACATCATTTATTTGCGGAACAAAAAAAAAACGGCTACAATCATATTTTGACCGTAAAAGGCTATGGACTTACAATATTTATGCAAAGTCAAAATCTAAAATAAAAAAAAAAAACATTTTTGGACACATTTAACTTTTGATGGGGGCGGGACTCGAACCCGTAAATGCATAATAGTACTGTTCGTTTTGCAGTCCACAACTTAACCCATTTCACCACCGTACACGCACACACTATTCGGCACAATGCTGCATGCAGCGCTGCTGGCAGCGCTGCTTACAGCTATGGAAAACGTTAAGCTAAATAACTTCTGTGTTTAATATCCGATTGTTACCAAATTTTCAGAGATCATCTGGCTAGTTATAGTTATCATGTAAACCGAAAATGAACAATATGGCATCAAAATTGCGCTTTTAATAAATTTTTTTCGATTTACAGGGGCGGAAAGAGGCGTGGCCAAAATCCAAAATAAACTTGATCAGCGTGCAATAATAACACATACTGTTACCAAATTTGGTAGTCCTAGCTCTTATAATAGCTGAGATCTAGATTTTCACACGGACAGACAGACAAACAGACGGTTATGGCTATATCGACTCGGCTGTTGATCCTGAGCCAGAATATATATACTTTATGGGGTCGGAGGTGTCTCCTTCTGCCTGTTACATACATTTTCGGTTTGAACAAAGTTATAATACCCTTCTACTCTATAAGTAGCGGGTATAACAACAACAAAAATAATAATAGACAAAAGAAATGTTTTTTTTTTAAACATGCACCCATATTCTTCTACTCTTTCAACACAACTAAAGTATTTAAATGATACATACACACACTAATATCACTATATTACAGAGATTAACGCACAAGAAATCACACACTATCCAACAACAAACAAGTAATTAAGAGTCACTAAGTACATTGTAAATTGTATATTTTTTTTTTCTTCTTAAATGTCAAAGAAATTAACACAAACTATAAAGCAAACAACTCGTTCCGTATTAGGATCACACACATTTCCAAAAAGAGTCACACGATCAGTTTCTAAAAAAACACCCTATATGACGAAGTCTGTCTAAATGCCTTCATTTCAAGAATTAGAGAACCACTTAAAACATTCATTAAATTGAAAGACCCCAAAACTATCGAAACAGCTTACGAACTATGTCACAGAGAAAGGGCTCGTTACCAGAACAGAAACCCATACCCCCTAACACAAAACAACACCGAACGACGAATTTACAATAACAATAACAAACAGAGTAGAACCAACAACAATACAACCTAACAGCACAATTTTCAGAAAAGAAAACAGGGGAAATAAATTAACACCACGGTTTTCCTTACACAGAACAGCAAAAAACAAAGGAAGGTTACCGACCCATCGGTACCATACACCACCCCTCCCTCTAAAACCCCCTCGTGTCTCCGCACAGGCCGAACCAACGACCAGCAACAAACAATGTACGATCAGCAACATACATTGTATCAACAGCTAGTATACGGGCCACAATTGTTTCAACGGTCAGTTTAGGCGACGCTTCAAGAATCCGCCGATATGTCGAGGCTCAAGAATCCGCCGTTATGCCGACGCTGCGGACGGAGCATTTCGCAAGAATCCGCCGTTATGCCGACGCTGCGGACAGAGCATTTTGCGAGAATCCGCCGATTCTCCCGAAAAACATAAGTTAGCTGCTAAGAACAAAACTCAAATAAAACTTCACTTCACTTCTGTCTTGACACTCAAACCAAACGGTCGCATTATTGTGCAAATCGAGAAATACTTTATTCACCATACAAGAAGACCCAGCCAAAAGCCCGTTCATCTCCCCATATCAATCTCCATCCGCTCCACCGTTCAGCCCGAACTGATAACTCGGGCAACGGAACTATGAAAAACGTTTTCTTTAATAACTTCTGTATTTATTGTAATATCAGATCAGATTGTAATTTTGGGAATCGGTGCATATTTTCTGCATCTTTACGTGTTCTAAAGCAGAAATTTGTAACCTAAATACTTTCCTTAATATTCGTAAATTATCGATTTGCGTGGGCGGTGGGCGTGGCACCCCAAATTTAAAATAAATTTCATCTGCGCATGTTTTATAGGAACCATCATGCCAAATTTGGTGTCCGTAACTGTAATACTTTCATTAATATTCGTAAATTATCGGTTTGCGTGGGCGGTGGGCGTGGCACCCCAAATTTAAAATAAATTTCATCTGCGCATGTTTTATAGGAACCATCATGCCAAATTTGGTGTCTGTAACTGTAATACTTTCATTAATATTCATAAATTATCGGTTTGCGTAGGCGGTGGGCGTGGCACCTCAAATTTGAAATAAATTTCATCTGCGCATGATTTAAACCATTCTGGGAGAAAAAAGAAAAAAAATCAAGTAAGAGCGGCTACAGTCAAGTGTTGACTGTATAAGACCATGGATTTTTCAAGGTTATGAAAAAATTTTAGATTGAGAAAACTGTTATTGAACATGTTTTTCAAAGAAATATTATTAACAACACATATAATTTTCAGTTAGACGCCAAGCAGTCCAAGCAGTTGGATAAAAACACTGCTTGGTGAAAACACTGCTGGGCGCAGTGCAAATCTATATGAAACGTTGAATAACTTTTATGTTCATTATCCGATCGGAACTAAATTTTCAGCGATCGTTTAGGTGGTGATAGTTATCATATACACCAAAACTGCATACTGTAACTTTATTATTGCGCTTGCTATAAGGTTTATCGATTTGCGGGGGCGGAAGTAGGCGTGTCCCAAATTTAATAAAAATTTTACAGCCCAAATTTTAATAAAAATTTTACAGCGTATGATTCACATAAGTGATGTCAAAAAATTTGGTGACTCTAGCTTTTTTAGTTTCTGAGATATAGGCGTTCATACAGACGGATAGACGGGCAGACAGATATGGCTTAATCGACTCGGCTAGTGATCCTGAGCAAGAATATATATACTTTATGGGGTCGCAGATGCCTCCTTCTACCTGTTACGCATATTTCGACAAACACAATAGACCATGTATTTTTTTAAAATCTATGGTCTAACAAATAAGCAACTAAAGTGAAAAGTTAAACATAAAGTGCAGCAGCATCTTCGCCGAAAGCTCTTTCGTCGATGGACAGCGGCTAACGGGGTAAGTGACAAAGCGATATTTCTGTTACAAACTTACACCGAGCAGATGAAGCTTACGAATAAAGCACAAGCGAAGCTACTCGCACTCTGATCGTTCTCTTGAATGGCGCGCTCTTAGAGAGAGGAAGAAAAAGAATACGAAATGCTCTTTTGAGCGAGTCTGCAGTCTCCTTTTGCGGTTATTTATTTTTATACCATTCGACCATTGAAAACGGTCAAAAATAGTATACTAAGTTTGTGCAAATGTATGTAACAGGCAGAAGGAGACATCTCCGACCCCATATGATATATATATTCTGACTCAGGATCACTAGCTGAGTCGATTGAGCCGTGTCCGTCTGTCTGTCTGTCCGTCTAGTCCGTCTGTCCGTTTGAAAGTCTAGATCTCAGCTATTACAAAAGCTAGAGACACCAAATTTCACATGAAAGTTCCTGTATACCATAGTTAGATCGAATTTATTTTCAAATTTCGATGTCACGCCCACCACCCACGCAAATCGATAATTTACGATTATTAGGAAAAGTAATGAAGTTACAGATTTCTGCTTTGGTATAAACAGAAATAATTGCAATATAAATCTATTCTCCAAATTACAATCCGATCGAACAATAAACACAGAAGATATTCATCTAAACGTTTTCCATAGTTACACTGCTTGCGCCTTTGCAGCATATCGTGACGTCATCGTCACGATGCTTTGTTTCAGCCGTAGCGTATGTACAGATGATTGCTATTTTTGATGGCGCTATTCAAAAATAGGTCTAATTTAAACAATAGGTGGCGGATGAACTTTTGCAGAGTTTTTTGGTGGAATTAAATGTCTGATAGTTTATTCCGAAACTGGGCGAATGGTATTTTACTGCCGGGCGCGCTCGACTGTAGCTTTCTTTACTTGTTCACTTCTGTCTTTATTCGCAATTTTACCTTTGGTTGCTGATTTGTTACTCTAGTATGAGAACACTAAATACCCTAACTTAAATATAGAATGAATACAACCTAAACTTTAAACTATAATTTTATATATACTTATTTATTTATTTTTTTTATTTAATTTAATTTAAAGTCAATTATTGCAGTCGACGTAAGAGTTACAGAAAAACAGATAAAAAATTTATATATAAATAAAAACGACTTAGTATGAGCAGTTTTAATTAAAGCTAAGAAAATTGATTTTATGCATAAATATTAAAATTTTAATTTGGATGCAATGGATTGGGGAAAACCCAGAAAACCCCAATCAGATCAGAAAATTTAATATTAGTTATTAGGATGAAGTATTAAGGGGTTAAGAATAAAAATTTTTATATTAGAAAGAGAGGACTCTAAGTTGAGAAGTCTAAAAAAGTTTTTATAATGAAAGCAGAGAAGACGGAAAGGGTCATGCAAGCTATAATTATTGGAACAAAAGTCTAATGACAATGGCTGAAAATTACGGGTAACTAGAAGGAATACTAAAGTTAAGTTGACTAAGTAAAGAAGGGGAATCGACCTCAAATCTTAATAGTTTTATGATAAACAACACACTTAACATAATACAACGGTTAGCGAAAGAAGGAAGGCTAATTAAAAGAAGCCGATTATGATAAGGTGGTAAATCTATTCCTGGAACCCAGTTGAAACTACGTAAAGCAAAAAGAAGAAACTGCTTTTGAACAGACTCAATTCTGTCTTGATAAATTTGATACTGCGGGGACCACACGCAAAAACCATATTCGAGAATCGGACGTACAAGAGAAGTATAAAGTAGCTTGGTTGTAAAGGGATCATTGAGTTCTTTGGCCCATATTTTAATGAAACCAAGAACACGGAAAGCCTTGTCAACAATGTGTGCAACGTGGCGATCAAATTTCAATTTCTGATCGAAGAGAATACCTAGATCATTTACTTCAGATATTCTTAAAAGTAGAGTTAAATTAAAGCAATAGTTCATGACGTGATGGTTTTCTCTGTAAAATGACATAACTTTACATTTGGAACAGTTAAGATGTAGAAGGTTATGACAACACCAGGCAAAAACAAGTAAGAAAGCTACAGTCGAGTGTGCTCGACTGTAATATACCCGCTACCCAGCTGCTCGTACATCATTTATTTGCGGAACAAAAAAAAACGGCTACAATCATATTTTGACCGTAAAAGGCTATGGACTTACAATATTTATGCAAAGTCAAAATCTAAAATAAAAAAAAAAAAAATTTTTGGACACATTTAACTTTTGATGGGGGCGGGACTCGAACCCGTAAATGCATAATAGTACTGTTCGTTTTGCAGTCCACAACTTAACCCATTTCACCACCGTACACGCACACACTATTCGGCACAATGCTGCATGCAGCGCTGCTGGCAGCGCTGCTTACAGCTATGGAAAACGTTAAGCTAAATAACTTCTGTGTTTAATATCCGATTGTTACCAAATTTTCAGAGATCATCTGGCTAGTTATAGTTATCATGTAAACCGAAAATGAACAATATGGCATCAAAATTGCGCTTTTAATAAATTTTTTTCGATTTACAGGGGCGGAAAGAGGCGTGGCCAAAATCCAAAATAAACTTGATCAGCGTGCAATAATAACACATACTGTTACCAAATTTGGTAGTCCTAGCTCTTATAATAGCTGAGATCTAGATTTTCACACGGACAGACAGACAAACAGACGGTTATGGCTATATCGACTCGGCTGTTGATCCTGAGCCAGAATATATATACTTTATGGGGTCGGAGGTGTCTCCTTCTGCCTGTTACATACATTTTAGGTTTGAACAAAGTTATAATACCCTTCTACTCTATAAGTAGCGGGTATAACAACAACAAAAATAATAATAGACAAAAGAAATGTTTTTTTTTAAACATGCACCCATATTCTTCTACTCTTTCAACACAACTAAAGTATTTAAATGATACATACACACACTAATATCACTATATTACAGAGATTAACGCACAAGAAATCACACACTATCCAACAACAAACAAGTAATTAAGAGTCACTAAGTACATTGTAAATTGTATATATTTTTTTTTTTCTTAAATGTCAAAGAAATTAACACAAACTATAAAGCAAACAACTCGTTCCGTATTAGGATCACACACATTTCCAAAAAGAGTCACACGATCAGTTTCTAAAAAAACACCCTATATGACGAAGTCTGTCTAAATGCCTTCATTTCAAGAATTAGAGAACCACTTAAAACATTCATTAAATTGAAAGACCCCAAAACTATCGAAACAGCTTACGAACTATGTCACAGAGAAAGGGCTCGTTACCAGAACAGAAACCCATACCCCCTAACACAAAACAACACCGAACGACGAATTTACAATAACAATAACAAACAGAGTAGAACCAACAACAATACAACCTAACAGCACAATTTTCAGAAAAGAAAACAGGGGAAATAAATTAACACCACGGTTTTCCTTACACAGAACAGCAAAAAACAAAGGAAGGTTACCGACCCATCGGTACCATACACCACCCCTCCCTCTAAAACCCCCTCGTGTCTCCGCACAGGCCGAACCAACGACCAGCAACAAACAATGTACGATCAGCAACATACATTGTATCAACAGCTAGTATACGGGCCACAATTGTTTCAACGGTCAGTTTAGGCGACGCTTCAAGAATCCGCCGATATGTCGAGGCTCAAGAATCCGCCGTTATGCCGACGCTGCGGACGGAGCATTTCGCAAGAATCCGCCGTTATGCCGACGCTGCGGACAGAGCATTTTGCGAGAATCCGCCGATTCTCCCGAAAAACATAAGTTAGCTGCTAAGAACAAAACTCAAATAAAACTTCACTTCACTTCTGTCTTGACACTCAAACCAAACGGTCGCATTATTGTGCAAATCGAGAAATACTTTATTCACCATACAAGAAGACCCAGCCAAAAGCCCGTTCATCTCCCCATATCAATCTCCATCCGCTCCACCGTTCAGCCCGAACTGATAACTCGGGCAACGGAACTATGAAAAACGTTTTCTTTAATAACTTCTGTATTTATTGTAATATCAGATCAGATTGTAATTTTGGGAATCGGTGCATATTTTCTGCATCTTTACGTGTTCTAAAGCAGAAATTTGTAACCTAAATACTTTCCTTAATATTCGTAAATTATCGATTTGCGTGGGCGGTGGGCGTGGCACCCCAAATTTAAAATAAATTTCATCTGCGCATGTTTTATAGGAACCATCATGCCAAATTTGGTGTCCGTAACTGTAATACTTTCATTAATATTCGTAAATTATCGGTTTGCGTGGGCGGTGGGCGTGGCACCCCAAATTTAAAATAAATTTCATCTGCGCATGTTTTATAGGAACCATCATGCCAAATTTGGTGTCTGTAACTGTAATACTTTCATTAATATTCATAAATTATCGGTTTGCGTAGGCGGTGGGCGTGGCACCTCAAATTTGAAATAAATTTCATCTGCGCATGATTTAAACCATTCTGGGAGAAAAAAAAAAAAAAATCAAGTAAGAGCGGCTACAGTCAAGGTTATGAAAAAATTCAGATTGAGAAAACTGTTATTAAACGTGTTTTTCAAAGAAATATTATTAACAACACATATAATTTTCAGTTAGACGCCAAGCAGTCCAAGCAGTTGGATAAAAACACTGCTTGGTAAAAACACTGCTGGGCGCAGTGCAAATCTATATGAAACGTTGAATAACTTTTATGTTCATTATCCGATCGGAACTAAATTTTCAGCGATCGTTTAGGTGGTGATAGTTATCATATACACCAAAACTGCATACTGTAACTTTATTATTGCGCTTGCTATAAGGTTTATCGATTTGCGGGGGCGGAAGTAGGCGTGTCCCAAATTTAATAAAAAATTTTACAGCCCAAATTTTAATAAAAATTTTACAGCGTATGATTCACATAAGTGATGTCAAAAAATTTTTTTTACTTTTTTTTTTTTATTTTTATTTTTTTTTAAAATAAAGATACAAATTTTTTTGTTATATTTTTTTTTTTTTTTTTTTTGATATTTTTTTATGTTTTTTTTGCCCCTCCGCCCCGCAAATCGAAAAAACATTGATAACAAGTGCAATTTTGATGCCATATTGTTCATTTTTGGTTTACATGATAACTATAGCTAGCCAAATGATCTCTGAAAATTTGGTAACAATCGGACAATAAACACAGAAGTTATTCAGTTTAACGTTTTCCATAGCTGTAAGCAGCGGTGCCGGCAGCGCTGCTTGCAGCATTGTGCCGAATCGTGTGTGCGTGTACGGTGGTGAAATGGGTTAAGTTGTGGACTGCAAAACGAACAGTACTATTATGCATTTACGGGTTCGAGTCCCGCCCGCATCAAAAATTAAATGTGTGCAAAAATGTTTTTTTTTATACCCGCTACTCATAGAGTAGAAGATCAAGTTTATTTTGGATTTTGGCCACGCCCCCTTCCGCCCCCGCAAATCGAAAAAACATTGATAACAAGTGCAATTTTGATGCCATATTGTTCATTTTTGGTTTACATGATAACTATAGCTAGCCAAATGATCTCTGAAAATTTGGTAACAATCGGATAATAAACACAGAAGTTATTCAGTTTAACGTTTTCCATAGCTGTAAGCAGCGGTGCCGGCAGCGCTGCTTGCAGCATTGTGCCGAATCGTGTGTGCGTGTACGGTGGTGAAATGGGTTAAGTTGTGGACTGCAAAACGAACAGTACTATTATGCATTTACGGGTTCGAGTCCCGCCCGCATCAAAAATTAAATGTGTGCAAAAATGTTTTTTTATACCCGCTACTCATAAGTAGAAGATCAAGTTTATTTTGGATTTTGGCCACGCCCCCTTCCGCCCCCGCAAATCGAAAAAACATTGATAACAAGTGCAATTTTGATGCCATATTGTTCATTTTTGGTTTGCATGATAACTATAGCTAGCCAAATGATCTTTGAAAATTTGGTAACAATCGGATAACAAACACAGAAGTTATTCAGTTTAACGTTTTCCATAGCTGTAAGCAGCGGTGCCGGCAGCGCTGCTTGCAGCATTGTGCCGAATCGTGTGTGCGTGTACGGTGGTGAAATGGGTTAAGTTGTGGACTGCAAAACGAACAGTACTATTATGCATTTACGGGTTCGAGTCCCGCCCGCATCAAAAATTAAATGTGTGCAAAAATGTTTTTTTTATACCCGCTACTCATAGAGTAGAAGGGTATTATGACTTTGTTCAAACCGAAAATGTATGTAACAGGTAGAAGGAGACACCTCCGACCCCATAAAGTATATATATTCTGGCTCAGGATCAACAGCCGAGTCGATATAGCCATGTCCGTCTGTCCGTCTGTCTGTCTGTCCGTCTGTCTGTCCGTGTGAAAATCTAGATCTCAGCTATTATAAGAGCTAGAACTTCCAAAATTTGGTGACAGTATGTATTATTATTGCACGCTGGTCAAGTTTATTTTGGATTTTGGCCACGCCCCCTTCCGCCCCTGTAAATCGAAAAAAATTGATTACAAGCTGCCAGCAGCGCTGCTTTCAGCATTGTGCCGAATAGTGTGTGCGTGTAGGGTGGTAAAATGGGTTAAGTTGTGGACTGCAAAACGAATAGTACTATTATGCATTTACGGGTTCGAGTCCCGCCCGCATCAAAAATTAAATGTGTGCAAAAATATTTTTTTTTTATACCCGCTACTCATAGAGTAGAAGGGTATTATAACTTTGTTCAAACCGAAAATGTATGTAACAGGCAGAAGGAGACACCTGCGACCCCATAAAGTATATATATTCTGGCTCAGGATCAACAGCCGAGTCGATATAGCCATGTCCGTCTGTCCGTGTGAAAATCTAGATCTCAGCTATTATAAGAGCTAGGACTACCAAATTTGGTGACAATATGTGTTATTATTGCACGCTGATCAAGTTCATTTTGGATTTTGGCCACGCCCCCTTCCGTCCCTGTAAATCGAAAAAAATTAATTACAAGCGCAATTTTGATGCCATATTGTTTATTTTTGGTTTATATGATAACTATAGCTAACCAGATGACCTCTAAAAATTTGGTAACAATCGGATAATAAACACAGAAGCTATTCAGCTTAACGTTTTCCATAGCTGTAAGCAGCGTTGCCGGCAGCGCAAATTCTTTAATTGTACAGGAAATAATAAGAATGCCTTACAATGCAAATTTTTGCAGTTGTTGGATAACAGCGTCAGTAGCGTAGTGGAAAAGCGATGAACTCCTGAACCGACAGGCCCGTGGTTCGATTCCCTGTTCATGCTGCTTAAGCTTTTTCTTTTTTTTTTTAAGAACTAATACTTTAAGTTTTGAGTATGCATTAATTGGTGGTCGTGCATTTCATTTAAAATTTTTTTAATGGCTCACAATGAACTTTGTTAACAAGTGGAGAAGTGACAGTCTGTTAAATCAGCTGTGTGCGATTGTTAGAGCGCAGCTTTTTATTCCCGCTACTCATAGAGTAGAAGGGTATTATAACTTTGTTCAAACCGAAAATGTATGTAACAGGCAGAAGGAGACACCTCCGACCACATAAAGTATATATATTCTGGCTCAGGATCAACAGCCGAGTCGATATAGCCATAACCGTCTGTTTGTCTGTCTGTCCGTGTAAAAATCTAGATCTCAGCTATTATAAGAGCTAGGACTACCAAATTTGGTGACAATATGTGTTATTATTGCACGCTGATCAAGTTTATTTTGGATTTTGGCCACGCCCCCTTCCGCCCCCGTAAATCGAATTTAAATGCATTTTATTTAAAATTTTTTTAATGGCTCACAATAAACTTTGTTAACAAGTGGAGAAGTGACAGTCTCTTAAATCAGCTGTGTGCGATTGTTAGAGCGCAGCTTTTTCTTATATTTTTTTATTTTTATTTTTTATTTAATTGTATGTTTAAGTTATGAGAATAAATACCAACAAAAACACGCATCATGCATTCAGACTTTCTTTTTGTCGTGCAAGAATTTCCGAATGGTCTCATAATGTAACTTTGTCAAAATTTGCGTAATGGCTTAATGACCGAATGGAGAAGTAGTGGACCTCTGAGGTAATGGTTCCAAGGTTCGATTCCGCATGCATGCGTGTCATGGTGGGGGAGATCGAACTTTTCTTATTTTTTGCAAATAAAAGTTTTTGCTTCCCTTTTTGAGCTACCTTCATTAATTTTTGTATACATGTTTCTTATTGCTGCCCGCTGTAAATAAGTCGGAACGAGCCGGTACGGACCAATATATCGTATAGATGCTATAGAACCTATCGGTCGTTTTTTTTAACAAAATTTATTAAAAGTTAGAGTGCTCTAGAACTCTTTCCATTCAAGTATATAAAGAATTATTAAAAGGGCACATATCGTTTTTTACATGCACGTATTCGATTTATAGTCTTCAACAGGTAGAATTATTATTTTTACTGTTTACTTACTGTTTACTTATTTTACTGTTTTTTGGTTTATATGATAACTATAGCTAACCAGATGACCTCTAAAAATTTGGTAACAATCGGATAATAAACACAGAAGCTATTCAGCTTAACGTTTTCCATAGCTGTAAGCAGCGTTGCCGGCAGCGCAAATTCTTTATTTGTACAGGAAATAATAAGAATGCCTTACAATGCAAATTTTTGCAGTTGTTGGATAACAGCGTCAGGAGCTTAGTGGAAAAGCGATGAACTCCTGAACCGACAGGCCCGTGGTTCGATTCCCAGTTCATGCTGCTTAAGCTTTTTCTTTTTTTTTTTAAGAACTAATACTTTAAGTTTTGAGTATGCATTAATTGGTGGTCGTGCATTTCATTTAAAAATTTTTTAATGGCTCACAATGAACTTTGTTAACAAGTGGAGAAGTGACAGTCTGTTAAATCAGCTGTGTGCGATTGTTAGAGCGCAGCTTTTTATTCCCGCTACTCATAGAGTAGAAGGGTGTTATAACTTTGTTCAAACCGAAAATGTATGTAACAGGCAGAAGGAGACACCTCCGACCCCATAAAGTATATATATTCGGGCTCAGGATCAACAGCCGAGACGATATAGCCATGTCCGTCTGTCTGTCCGTGTGAAAATCTAGATCTCAGCTATTATAAGAGCTAGGACTACCAAATTTGGTGACAATATGTGTTATTATTAAACGCTGATCAAGTTTATTTTGGATTTTGGCCACGCCCCCATCCGCCCGCGTAAATCAAAAAAACATTGATTAGAAGCGCAATTTTAATGCCATATTGTTCATTTTTGGTTTGCATGATAACTATAGCTAGCGAAATGATCTCTGAAAATTTGGTAACAATCGGATATTAAACACAGAAGTTATTTAGCTTAACGTTTTCCATAGCTGTAAGCAGCGCTGCCAGCAGCGCTGCATGCAGCATTGTGGCGAATAGTGTGTGCGTGTACGGTGGTGAAATGGGTTAAGTTGTGGACTGCAAAACAAACAGTACTATTATGCATTTACGGGTTCGAGTCCCGCCCGCATCAAAAATTAAATGTGTGCAAAAATTTATTTATTTTTTATCATACCCGCTACTCATAGAGTACAAGGGTATTATAAATTTGTTCAAACCGAAAATGTATGTAACAGGCAGAAGGAGACACCTCCGACCCCATAAAGTATATATATTCTGGCTCCAGGATCAACAGCCGAGTCGATATAGCCATGTCCGTCTGTCCGTCTGTCTGTCTGTCCGTCTGTCTGTCCGTGTGAAAATCTAGATCTCAGCTATTATAAGAGCTAGAACTACCAAATTTGGTGACAGTATGTGTTATTATTGCACGCTGGTCAATTTTATTTTGGATTTTGGCCACGCCCCCTTCCGCCCCTGTAAATCGAAAAAAATTGATTACAAGTGCAATTTTGATGCCATATTATTCATTTTCGGTTTATGTGATAACTATATCTAGGCTGATGATGTCTAAAAGTTTGGTAACAATCGGATAATAAACACAGAAGTTATTCAGCTTAACGTTTTCCATAGCTGTAAGCAGCGCTGCCGGCAGCGCTACTTGCAGCATTGTGCCGAATCGTGTGTGCGTGTACGGTAGTGAAATGGGTTAAGTTGTGAACTGCAAAACGAAAAGTACTATTATGCATTTACGGGTTTGAGTCCCGCCCGCATCAAAAATTAAATGTGTCCAAAAATGTTTTTTTTTATACCCGCTACTCATAGAGTAGAAGATCAAGTTTATTTTGGATTTTGGCCACGCCCCCTTCCGCCCCTGTACATCGAAAATAATTGATTAGAAGCGCAATTTTGATGCCATATTGTTCGTTTTCGGTTTATATGATAACTATAGCTAGCCAGATTATCTCTGAAAATTTGGTAACAATCGGATAATAAACACAGACGTTATGCAGCTTAACGTTTTCCATAGCTGTAAGCAGCATTGCAGCATTGTGCCGAATAGTGTGTGCGTGTAGGGTGGTGAAATGGGTTAAGTTGTGGACTGCAAAACGAATAGTACTATTATGCATTTACGGGTTCGAGTCCCGCCCGCATCAAAAATTAAATGTGTGCAAAAATATTTTTTTTTTTATACCCGCTACTCATAGAGTAGAAGGGTATTATAACTTTGTTCAAACCGAAAATGTATAACAGGTAGAAGGAGACACCTCCGACCCCATAAAGTATATATATTCTGGCTCAGGATCAACAGCCGAGTCGATATAGCCATGTTTTTTTCTGTGTAAAAATATTTATATCTTTATTATAAAAGTATAAAAATCTCAAATTTGGTAAAAATTTGTTTTTTTTTTTGCTGCTGAATTAGTTTTTTTTTGGTTTTGCCGCGCCCCCTTCCGCCCACGTAATCGAAAACATTGAAAAAAATAAATTATGTACAAGCAGCTGGGAAGCGGGTATATTAGAGTCGAGCACACTCGACTGTAGCTTTCTAACTTGTTTTTATTTTATATTTTGACTTTGCATAAATATTAGAAGTCCATAGCCTTTTACGGTCAAAATATGATTGTAGCCGTTTTTTTGTTCCGCAAATAAATTATGTACAAGCAGCTGGGTAGCGGGTATATTACAGTCGAGCACACTCGACTGTAGCTTTCTTACTTGTTTAGTTTCTGAGATATAGGCGTTCATACAGACGGACAGACGGGCAGACAGACATGGCTTAATCGACTCGGCTAGTGATCCTGAGCAAGAATATATATACTTTATGGGGTCGCAGATGCCTCCTTCTACCTGTTACGCATATTTCGACAAACACAATAGACCATGTATTTTTTTAAAATCTATGGTCTAACAAATAAGCAACTAAAGTGAAAAGTTAAACATAAAGTGCAGCAGCATCTTCGCCGAAAGCTCTTTCGTCGATGGACAGCGGCTAACGGGGTAAGTGACAAAGCGATATTTCTGTTACAAACTTACACCGAGCAGATGAAGCTTACGAATAAAGCACAAGCGAAGCTACTCGCACTCTGATCGTTCTCTTGAATGGCGCGCTCTTAGAGAGAGGAAGAAAAAGAATACGAAATGCTCTTTTGAGCGAGTCTGCAGTCTCCTTTTGCGTTTAGTTATTTTTATACCATTCGACCATTGAAAACGGTCAAAAATAGTATACTAAGTTTGTGCAAATGTATGTAACAGGCAGAAGGAGACATCTCCGACCCCATATGATATATATATTCTGACTCAGGATCACTAGCTGAGTCGATTGAGCCGTGTCCGTCTGTCTGTCTGTCCGTCTAGTCCGTCTGTCCGTTTGAAAGTCTAGATCTCAGCTATTACAAAAGCTAGAGACACCAAATTTCACATGAAAGTTCCTGTATACCATAGTTAGATCGAATTTATTTTCAAATTTCGATGTCACGCCCACCACCCACGCAAATCAATAATTTACGATTATTAGGAAAAGTAATGAAGTTACAGATTTCTGCTTTGGTATAAACAGAAATAATTGCAATATAAATCTATTCTCCAAATTACAATCCGATCGAACAATAAACACAGAAGATATTCATCTAAACGTTTTCCATAGTTACACTGCTTGCGCCTTTGCAGCATATCGTGACGTCATCGTCACGATGCTTTGTTTCAGCAGGCGCTATTCAAAAATAGGTCTAATTTAAACAAAAGGTGGCGGATGAACTTTTGCAGAGTTTTTTGGTGGAATTAAATGTCTGATAGTTTATTCCGAAACTGGGCGAATGGTATTTTACTGCCGGGCGCGCTCGACTGTAGCTTTCTTTACTTGTTCACTTCTGTCTTTATTCGCAATTTTACCTTTGGTTGCTGATTTGTTACTCTAGTATGAGAACACTAAATACCCTAACTTAAATATAGAATGAATACAACCTAAACTTTAAACTATAATTTTATATATACTTATTTATTTATTTTTTTTATTTAATTTAATTTAAAGTCAATTATTGCAGTCGACGTAAGAGTTACAGAAAAACAGATAAAAAATTTATATATAAAGAAAAACGACTTAATATGAGCAGTTTTAATTAAAGCTAAGAAAATTGATTTTATGCATAAATATTAAAATTTTAATTAAGTTCGAAATTTTAAAATAGTATAATTTTTTTTAATTATATTTAATTTAATTTAATTCCGGGAAAAAAACAAAAATTCTAGCCGATCCAACATTTGTTGCAATGGATTGGGGAAAACCCAGAAAACCCCAATCAGATCAGAAAATTTAATATTAGTTATTAGGATGAAGTATTAATGAGTTAAGAATAAAAATTTTTATATTAGAAAGAGAGGACTCTAAGTTGAGAAGTCTAAAAAAGTTTTTATAATGAAAGCAGAGAAGACGGAAAGGGTCATGCAAGCTATAATTATTGGAACAAAAGTCTAATGACAATGGCTGAAAATTACGGGTAACTCGAAAGAATACTAAAGTTAAGTTGACTAAGTAAAGAAGGGGAATCGACCTCAAATCTTAATAGTTTTATGATAAACAACACACTTAACATAATACAACGGTTAGCGAAAGAAGGAAGGCTAATTAAAAGAAGCCGATTATGATAAGGTGGTAAATCTTATCCAGTTGAAACTACGTAAAGCAAAAAGAAGAAACTGCTTTTGAACAGACTCAATTCTGTCTTGATAAATTTGATAAATTTTTTCGGAGGTGTCTCCTTCTGCCTGTTACATACATTTTCGGTTTGAACAAAGTTATAATACCCTTCTACTCTATAAGTAGCGGGTATAACAACAACAAAAATAATAATAGACAAAAGAAATGTTTTTTTTTAAACATGCACCCATATTCTTCTACTCTTTCAACACAACTAAAGTATTTAAATGATACATACACACACTAATATCACTATATTACAGAGATTAACGCACAAGAAATCACACACTATCCAACAACAAACAAGTAATTAAGAGTCACTTAGTACTTTGTAAATTGTATATATTTTTTTTTTCTTAAATTTCAAAGAAATTAACACAAACTATAAAGCAAACAACTCGTTCCGTATTAGGATCACACACATTTCCAAAAAGAGTCACACGATCAGTTTCTAAAAAAACACCCTATATGACGAAGTCTGTCTAAATGCCTTCATTTCAAGAAATAGAGAACCACTTAAAACATTCATTAAATTGAAAGACCCCAAAACTATCGAAACAGCTTACGAACTATGTCACAGAGAAAGGGCTCGTTACCAGAACAGAAACCCATACCCCCTAACACAAAACAACACCGAACGACGAATTTACAATAACAATAACAAACAGAGTAGAACCAACAACAATACAACCTAACAGCACAATTTTCAGAAAAGAAAACAGGGGAAATAAATTAACACCACGGTTTTCCTTACACAGAACAGCAAAAAACAAAGGAAGGTTACCGACCCATCGGTACCATACACCACCCCTCCCTCTAAAACCCCCTCGTGTCTCCGCACAGGCCGAACCAACGACCAGCAACAAACAATGTACGATCAGCAACATACATTGTATCAACAGCTAGTATACGGGCCACAATTGTTTCAACGGTCAGTTTAGGCGACGCTTCAAGAATCCGCCGATATGTCGAGGCTCAAGAATCCGCCGTTATGCCGACGCTGCGGACGGAGCATTTCGCAAGAATCCGCCGTTATGCCGACGCTGCGGACAGAGCATTTTGCGAGAATCCGCCGATTCTCCCGAAAAACATAAGTTAGCTGCTAAGAACAAAACTCAAATAAAACTTCACTTCACTTCTGTCTTGACACTCAAACCAAACGGTCGCATTATTGTGCAAATCGAGAAATACTTTATTCACCATACAAGAAGACCCAGCCAAAAGCCCGTTCATCTCCCCATATCAATCTCCATCCGCTCTACCGTTCAGCCCGAACTGATAACTCGGGCAACGGAACTATGAAAAACGTTTTCTTTTATAACTTCTGTATTTATTGTAATATCAGATCAGATTGTAATTTTGGGAATCGGTGCATATTTTCTGCATCTTTACGTGTTCTAAAGCAGAAATTTGTAACCTAAATACTTTCCTTAATATTCGTAAATTATCGATTTGCGTGGGCGGTGGGCGTGGCACCCCAAATTTAAAATAAATTTCATCTGCGCATGTTTTATAGGAACCATCATGCCAAATTTGGTGTCCGTAACTGTAATACTTTCATTAATATTCGTAAATTATCGGTTTGCGTGGGCGGTGGGCGTGGCACCCCAAATTTAAAATAAATTTCATCTGCGCATGTTTTATAGGAACCATCATGCCAAATTTGGTGTCTGTAACTGTAATACTTTCATTAATATTCATCAATTATCGGTTTGCATAGGCGGTGGGCGTGGCACCTCAAATTTGAAATAAATTTCATCTGCGCATGATTTAAACCATTCTGGGAGAAAAAAAAAAAAAAAATCAAGTAAGAGCGGCTACAGTCAAGTGTTGACTGTATAAGACCATGGATTTTTCAAGGTTATGAAAAAATTCAGATTGAGATAACTGTTATTAAACGTGTTTTTCAAAGAAATATTATTAACAACACATATAATTTTCAGTGAGACGCCAAGCAGTCCAAGCAGTTGGATAAAAACACTGCTTGGTAAAAACACTGCTGGGCGCAGTGCAAATCTATATGAAACGTTGAATAACTTTTATGTTCATTATCCGATCGGAACTAAATTTTCAGCGATCGTTTAGGTGGTGATAGTTATCATATACACCAAAACTGCATACTGTAACTTTATTATTGCGCTTGCTATAAGGTTTATCGATTTGCGGGGGCGGAAGTAGGCGTGTCCCAAATTTAATATAAATTTTACAGCCCAAATTTTAATAAAAATTTTACAGCGTATGATTCACATAAGTGATGTCAAAAAATTTGGTGACTCTAGCTTTTTATACCCGCTACTCATAGAGTAGAAGGGTATTATAACTTTGTTCAAACCGAAAATGTATGTAACAGGCAGAAGGAGACACCTCCGACCCCATAAAGTATATATATTCTGGCTCAGGATCAACAGCCGAGTCGATATAGCCATGTCCGTCTGTCCGTCTGTCTGTCTGTCTGTCCGTGTGAAAATCTAGATCTCAGCTATTATAAGAGCTAGGACTACCAAATTTGGTGACAATATGTGTTATTATTGCACGCTGATCAAGTTTATTTTGGATTTTGGCCACGCCCCCTTCCGCCCCCCAAAAAAAACCATTGATAACAAGTGCAATTTTGATGCCATATTGTTCATTTTTGGTTTACATGATAACTATAGCTAGCCAAATGATCTCTGAAAATTTGGTAACAATCGGATAATAAACACAGAAGTTATTCAGCTTAACGTTTTCCATAGCTGTAAGCAGCGCTGCCAATGCTTGCAGCATTGTGCCGAATCGTGTGTGCGTGTACGGTGGTGAAATGGGTTAAGTTGTGGACTGCAAAACGAACAGTACTATTATGCATTTACGGGTTCGAGTCCCGCCCGCATCAAAAATTAAATGTGTGCAAAAATGTTTTTTTTTTATTTTATATTTTGACTTTGCATAAATATTAGAAGTCCATAGCCTTTTACGGTCAAAATATGATTGTAGCCGTTTTTTTGTTCCGCAAATAAATTATGTACAAGCAGCTGAGTAGCGGGTATATTACAGTCGAGCACTCTCGACTGTAGCTTTCTTACTTGTTTAGTTTCTGAGATATAGGCGTTCATACAGACATGGCTTAATCGACTCGGCTAGTGATCCTGAGCAAGAATATATATACTTTATGGGGTCGCAGATGCCTCCTTCTACCTGTTACGCATATTTCGACAAACACAATAGACCATGTATTTTTTTAAATCTATGGTCTAACAAATAAGCAACTAAAGTGAAAAGTTAAACATAAAGTGCAGCAGCATCTTCGCCGAAAGCTCTTTCGTCGATGGACAGCGGCTTACGGGGTAAGTGACAAAGCGATATTTCTGTTACAAACTTACACCGAGCAGATGAAGCTTACGAATAAAGCACAAGCGAAGCTACTCGCAATCTGATCGTTCTCTTGAATGGCGCGCTCTTAGAGAGAGGAAGAAAAAGAATACGAAATGCTCTTTTGAGCGAGTCTGCAGTCTCCTTTTGCGGTTATTTATTTTTATACCATTCGACCATTGAAAACGGTCAAAAATAGTATACTAAGTTTGTGCAAATGTATGTAACAGGCAGAAGGAGACATCTCCGACCCCATATGATATATATATTCTGACTCAGGATCACTAGCTGAGTCGATTGAGCCGTGTCCGTCTGTCTGTCTGTCCGTCTAGTCCGTCTGTCCGTTTGAAAGTCTAGATCTCAGCTATTACAAAAGCTAGAGACACAAAATTTCACATGAAAGTTCCTGTATACCATAGTTAGATCGAATTTATTTTCAAATTTCGATGTCACGCCCACCACCCACGCAAATCGATAATTTACGATTATTAGGAAAAGTAATGAAGTTACAGATTTCTGCTTTGGTATAAATAGAAATAATTGCAATATAAATCTATTCTCCAAATTACAATCCGATCGAACAATAAACACAGAAGATATTCATCTAAACGTTTTCCATAGTTACACTGCTTGCGCCTTTGCAGCATATCGTGACGTCATCGTCACGATGCTTTGTTTCAGCAGGCGCTATTCAAAAATAGGTCTAATTTAAACAAAAGGTGGCGGATGAACTTTTGCAGAGTTTTTTGGTGGAATTAAATGTCTGATAGTTTATTCCGAAACTGGGCGAATGGTATTTTACTGCCGGGCGCGCTCGACTGTAGCTTTCTTTACTTGTTCACTTCTGTCTTTATTCGCAATTTTACCTTTGGTTGCTGATTTGTTACTCTAGTATGAGAACACTAAATACCCTAACTTAAATATAGAATGAATACAACCTAAACTTTAAACTATAATTTTATATATACTTATTTATTTATTTTTTTTATTTAATTTAATTTAAAGTCAATTATTGCAGTCGACGTAAGAGTTACAGAAAAACAGATAAAAAATTTATATATAAAGAAAAACGACTTAATATGAGCAGTTTTAATTAAAGCTAAGAAAATTGATTTTATGCATAAATATTAAAATTTTAATTAAGTTCGAAATTTTAAAATAGTATAATTTTTTTTAATTATATTTAATTTAATTTAATTCCGGGAAAAAAACAAAAATTCTAGCCGATCCAACATTTGTTGCAATGGATTGGGGAAAACCCAGAAAACCCCAATCAGATCAGAAAATTTAATATTAGTTATTAGGATGAAGTATTAATGAGTTAAGAATAAAAATTTTTATATTAGAAAGAGAGGACTCTAAGTTGAGAAGTCTAAAAAAGTTTTTATAATGAAAGCAGAGAAGACGGAAAGGGTCATGCAAGCTATAATTATTGGAACAAAAGTCTAATGACAATGGCTGAAAATTACGGGTAACTAGAAGGAATACTAAAGTTAAGTTGACTAAGTAAAGAAGGGGAATCGACCTCAAATCTTAATAGTTTTATGATAAACAACACACTTAACATAATACAACGGTTAGCGAAAGAAGGAAGGCTAATTAAAAGAAGCCGATTATGATAAGGTGGTAAATCTATTCCTGGAACCCAGTTGAAACTACGTAAAGCAAAAAGAAGAAACTGCTTTTGAACAGACTCAATTCTGTCTTGATAAATTTGATACTGCGGGGACCACACGCAAAAACCATATTCGAGAATCGGACGTACAAGAGAAGTATAAAGTAGCTTGGTTGTAAAGGGATCATTGAATTCTTTGGCCCATATTTTAATGAAACCAAGAACACGGAAAGCCTTGTCAACAATGTGTGCAACGTGGCGATCAAATTTCAATTTCTGATCGAAGAGAATACCTAGATCACTTACTTCAGATATTCTTAAAAGTAGAGTTAAATTAAAGCAATAGTTCATGACGTGATGGTTTTCTCTGTAAAATGACATAACTTTACATTTGGAACAGTTAAGATGTAGAAGGTTATGACAACACCAGGCAAAAACAAGTAAGAAAGCTACAGTCGAAAGTGCTCGACTGTAATATACCCGCTACCCAGCTGCTCGTACATCATTTATTTGCGGAACAAAAAAAACGGCTACAATCATATTTTGACCGTAAAAGGCTATGGACTTACAATATTTATGCAAAGTCAAAATCTAAAATAAAAAAAAAAAAACATTTTTGGACACATTTAACTTTTGATGGGGGCGGGACTCGAACCCGTAAATGCATAATAGTACTGTTCGTTTTGCAGTCCACAACTTAACCCATTTCACCACCGTACACGCACACACTATTCGGCACAATGCTGCATGCAGCGCTGCTGGCAGCGCTGCTTACAGCTATGGAAAACGTTAAGCTAAATAACTTCTGTGTTTAATATCCGATTGTTACCAAATTTTCAGAGATCATCTGGCTAGTTATAGTTATCATGTAAACCGAAAATGAACAATATGGCATCAAAATTGCGCTTTTAATAAATTTTTTTCGATTTACAGGGGCGGAAAGAGGCGTGGCCAAAATCCAAAATAAACTTGATCAGCGTGCAATAATAACACATACTGTTACCAAATTTGGTAGTCCTAGCTCTTATAATAGCTGAGATCTAGATTTTCACACGGACAGACAGACAAACAGACGGACATGGCTATATCGACTTGGCTGTTGATCCTGAGCCAGAATATATATACTTTATGGGGTCGGAGGTGTCTCCTTCTGCCTGTTACATACATTTTCGGTTTGAACAAAGTTATAATACCCTTCTACTCTATAAGTAGCGGGTATAACAACAACAAAAATAATAATAGACAAAAGAAATTTTTTTTTTTAAACATGCACCCATATTCTTCTACTCTTTCAACATAACTAAAGTATTTAAATGATACATACACACACTAATATCACTATATTACAGAGATTATAGTATAGTAAAATAGTATACTAAGTTTGTGCAAATGTATATAACAGGCAGAAGGAGACATCTCCGACCCCATATGATATATATATTCTGACTCAGGATCACTAGCTGAGGTCGACTCCTGAGTCCGTCTGTCCGTTTGAAAGTCTAGATCTCAGCTATTACAAAAGCTAGAGACACCAAATTTCACATGAAAGTTCCTGTATACCATAGTTAGATCGAATTTATTTTCAAATTTCGATGTCCCAAAAAAACAATAAAATAAATTATAAAAAAAAAATAAAATTTTTTTTTTTTTTTTAAATAAAAAAAAAAAAAAATAAAAAAATTTTTTTTTAAAAATAAAAACCAAAAAAAAAAAAAACACAGAAGAACCCCCCCCCCCCCCAAAAATTTATTTTTTTTTTTTTTTGAGGGGGGTTAAGTTTTTATTTTTTTTTTTTTTTTTAAAAAAAAAATTTTTTTAAAAATAATTTTTTCCTAAAATTAAAACCCAAAGGAAAAAAAAACACAGAAGATATTCATCTAAACGTTTTCCATAGTTACACTGCTTGCGCCTTTGCAGCATATCGTGACGTCATGCTTTGTTTTAGCAGGGCGCTATTCAAAAATAGGTCTAATTTAAACAAAAGGTGGCGGATGAACTTTTGCAGAGTTTTTTGGTGGAATTAAATGTCTGATAGTTTATTCCGAAACTGGGCGAATGGTATTTTACTGCCGGGCGCGCTCGACTGTAGCTTTCTTTACTTGTTCACTTCTGTCTTTATTCGCAATTTTACCTTTGGTTGCTGATTTGTTACTCTAGTATGAGAACACTAAATACCCTAACTTAAATATAGAATGAATACAACCTAAACTTTAAACTATAATTTTATATATACTTATTTATTTATTTTTTTTATTTAATTTAATTTAAAGTCAATTATTGCAGTCGACGTAAGAGTTACAGAAAAACAGATAAAAAATTTATATATAAAGAAAAACGACTTAATATGAGCAGTTTTAATTAAAGCTAAGAAAATTGATTTTATGCATAAATATTAAAATTTTAATTAAGTTCGAAATTTTAAAATTTAAAAAAAAAAACAAAAATTCTAGCCGATCCAACATTTGTTGCAATGGATTGGGGAAAACACAGAAAACCCCAATCAGATCAGAAAATTTAATATTAGTTATTAGAATGAAGTATTAATGAGTTAAGAATAAAAATTTTTATATTAGAAGGAGAGGACTCTAAGTTGAGAAGTCTAAAAAAGTTTTTATAATGAAAGCAGAGAAGACGGAAAGGGTCATGCAAGCTATAATTATTGGAACAAAAGTCTAATGACAATGGCTGAAAATTACGGGTAACTCGAAAGAATACTAAAGTTAAGTTGACTAAGTAAAGAAGGGGAATCGACCTCAAATCTTAATAGTTTTATGATAAACAACACACTTAACATAATACAACGGTTAGCGAAAGAAGGAAGGCTAATTAAAAGAAGCCGATTATGATAAGGTGGTAAATCTTATCCAGTTGAAACTACGTAAAGCAAAAAGAAGAAACTGCTTTTGAACAGACTCAATTCTGTCTTGATAAATTTGATAAATTTTTTCGGAGGTGTCTCCTTCTGCCTGTTACATACATTTTCGGTTTGAACAAAGTTATAATACCCTTCTACTCTATAAGTAGCGGGTATAACAACAACAAAAATAATAATAGACAAAAGAAATGTTTTTTTTTAAACATGCACCCATATTCTTCTACTCTTTCAACACAACTAAAGTATTTAAATGATACATACACACACTAATATCACTATATTACAGAGATTAATGCACAAGAAATCACACACTATCCAACAACAAACAAGTAATTAAGAGTCACTAAGTACATTGTAAATTGTATATTTTTTTTTCTTAAATGTCAAAGAAATTAACACAAACTATAGAGCAAACAACTCGTTCCGTATTAGGATCACACACATTTCCAAAAAGAGTCACACGATCAGTTTCTAAAAAAACACCCTATATGACGAAGTCTGTCTAAATGCCTTCATTTCAAGAATTAGAGAACCACTTAAAACATTCATCAAATTGAAAGACCCCAAAACTATCGAAACAGCTTACGAACTATGTCACAGAGAAAGGGCTCGTTACCAGAACAGAAACCCATACCCCCTAACACAAAACAACACCGAACGACGAATTTACAATAACAATAACAAACAGAGTAGAACCAACAACAATACAACCTAACAGCACAATTTTCAGAAAAGAAAACAAGGGAAATAAATTAACACCACGGTTTTCCTTACACAGAACAGCAAAAAACAAAGGAAGGTTACCGACCCATCGGTACCATACACCACCCCTCCCTCTAAAACCCCCTCGTGTCTCCGCACAGGCCGAACCAACGACCAGCAACAAACAATGTACGATCAGCAACATACATTGTATCAACAGCTAGTATACGGGCCACAATTGTTTCAACGGTCAGTTTAGGCGACGCTTCAAGAATCCGCCGATATGTCGAGGCTCAAGAATCCGCCGTTATGCCGACGCTGCGGACGGAGCATTTCGCAAGAATCCGCCGTTATGCCGACGCTGCGGACAGAGCATTTTGCCGCCGATCCGCCGATTCTCCCGAAAAACATAAGTTAGCTGCTAAGAACAAAACTCAAATAAAACTTCACTTCACTTCTGTCTTGACACTCAAACCAAACGGTCGCATTATTGTGCAAATCGAGAAATACTTTATTCACCATACAAGAAGACCCAGCCAAAAGCCCGTTCATCTCCCCATATCAATCTCCATCCGCTCCACCGTTCAGCCCGAACTGATAGCTCGGGCAACGGAACTATGAAAAACGTTTTCTTTAATAACTTCTGTATTTATTGTAATATCAGATCAGATTGTAATTTTGGGAATCGGTGCATATTTTCTGCATCTTTACGTGTTCTAAAGCAGAAATTTGTAACCTAAATACTTTCCTTAATATTCGTAAATTATCGGATTGCGTGGGCGGTGGGCGTGGCACCCCAAATTTAAAATAAATTTCAACTGCGCATGTTTTATAGGAACCATCATGCCAAATTTGGTGTCTGTAACTGTAATACTTTCATTAATATTCATCAATTATCGGTTTGCATAGGCGGTGGGCGTGGCACCTCAAATTTGAAATAAATTTCATCTGCGCATGATTTAAACCATTCTGGGAGAAAAAAGAAAAAAAATCAAGTAAGAGCGGCTACAGTCAAGTGTTGACTGTATAAGACCATGGATTTTTCAAGGTTATGAAAAAATTCAGATTGAGATAACTGTTATTAAACGTGTTTTTCAAAGAAATATTATTAACAACACATATAAGTTGGATAAAAACACTGCTTCGTTAAAACACTGCTGGGCGCAGTGCAAATCTATATGAAACGTTGAATAACTTTTATGTTCATTATCCGATCGGAACTAAATTTTCAGCGATCGTTTAGGTGGTGATAGTTATCATATACACCAAAACTGCATACTGTAACTTTATTATTGCGCTTGCTATAAGGTTTATCGATTTGCGGGGGCGGAAGTAGGCGTGTCCCAAATTTAATATAAATTTTACAGCCCAAATTTTAATAAAAATTTTACAGCGTATGATTCACATAAGTGATGTCAAAAAATTTGGTGACTCTAGCTTTTTATACCCGCTACTCATAGAGTAGAAGGGTATTATAACTTTGTTCAAACCGAAAATGTATGTAACAGGCAGAAGGAGACACCTCCGACCCCATAAAGTATATATATTCTGGCTCAGGATCAACAGCCGAGTCGATATAGCCATGTCCGTCTGTCTGTCCGTGTGAAAATCTAGATCTCAGCTATTATAAGAGCTAGGACTACCAAATTTGGTGACAATATGTGTTATTATTGCACGCTGATCAAGTTTATTTTGGATTTTGGCCACGCCCCCTTCCGCCCCCGCAAATCGAAAAACCATTGATAACAAGTGCAATTTTGATGCCATATTGTTCATTTTTGATTTACATGATAAATATAGCTAGCCAAATGATCTCTGAATTTGGTAACAATCGGATAATAAACACAGAAGTTATTCAGCTTAACGTTTTCCATAGCTGTAAGCAGCGCTGCCGTTGCAGCGCTGCGCATGTCGAATTGTGTGTGCGTGTACGGTGGTGAAATGGGTTAAGTTGTGGACTGCAAAACGAACAGTACTATTATGCATTTAGGGGTTCGAGTCCCGCCCGCATCAAAAATTAAATGTGTGCAAAAATGTTTTTTATACCCGCTACTCATAGAGTAGAAGGGTATTATAACTTTGTTCAAAACGAAAATGTATGTAACAGGCAGAAGGAGACACCTCCGACCCCATAAAGTATATATATTCTGGCTCAGGATCAACAGCCGAGTCGATATAGCCATGTCCGTCTGTCCGTCTGTCTGTCTGTCCGACTGTCCGTCTGTCCGTCTGTCTGTCCGTGTGAAAATCTAGATCTCAGCTATTATAAGAGCTAGGACTACAAAATTTGTTGACAATATGTGTTATTATTGCACGCTGATCAAGTTTATTTTGGATTTTGGCCACGCCCCCTTCCGCCCCCGTAAATCGAAAAAACATTGATTACAAGCGCAATTTTGATGCCATATTGTTCATTTTGGGTTTACATGATAACTATAGCTAGCCAAATAATCTCTGAAAATTTGGTAAAAATCGGATAATAAACACAGAAGTTATTCAGCTTAACGTTTTCCATAGCTGTAAGCAGCGCTGCCTGGCAGCGCTGCTTGCAGCATTGTGCCGAATCGTGTGTGCGTGTACGGTGGTGAAATGGGTTAAGTTGTGGACTGCAAAACGAACAGTACTATTATGCATTTACGGGTTCGAGTCCCGCCCGCATCAAAAATTAAATGTGTTCAGAAATGTTTTTTTTATACCCGCTACTCATTGAGTAGAAGGGTATTATAACTTTGTTCAAACCGAAAATGTATTTAACAGGCAGAAGGAGACACCTCCGACCCCATAAAGTATATATATTCTGGCTCAGGATCAACGGCCGAGTCGATATAGCCATGTCCGTCTGTCTGTCCGTGTGAAAATCTAGATCTCAGCTATTATAAGAGCTAGGACTACCAAATTTGGTGACAATATGTGTTATTATTGCACGCTGATCAAGTTTATTTTGGATTTTGGCCACGCCCCCTTCCGCCCCCGCAAATCGAAAAACCATTGATAACAAGTGCAATTTTGATGCCATATTGTTCATTTTTGATTTACATGATAAATATAGCTAGCCAAATGATCTCTGAAAATTTGGTAATAATCGGATAATAAACACAGAAGTTATTCAGCTTAACGTTTTCCATAGCTGTAAGCAGCGCTGCCGGCAGCGCTGCTTGCAGCATTGTGCCGAATTGTGTGTGCGTGTACGGTGGTGAAATGGGTTAAGTTGTGGACTGCAAAACGAACAGTACTATTATGCATTTACGGGTTCGAGTCCCGCCCGCATCAAAAATTAAATGTGTGCAAAAATGTTTTTTATACCCGCTACTCATAGAGTAGAAGGGTATTATAACTTTGTTCAAAACGAAAATGTATGTAACAGGCAGAAGGAGACACCTCCGACCCCATAAAGTATATATATTCTGGCTCAGGATCAACAGCCGAGTCGATATAGCCATGTCCGTCTGTCCGTCTGTCTGTCTGTCCGACTGTCCGTCTGTCCGTCTGTCTGTCCGTGTGAAAATCTAGATCTCAGCTATTATAAGAGCTAGGACTACAAAATTTGTTGACAATATGTGTTATTATTGCACGCTGATCAAGTTTATTTTGGATTTTGGCCACGCCCCCTTCCGCCCCCGTAAATCGAAAAAACATTGATTACAAGCGCAATTTTGATGCCATATTGTTCATTTTGGGTTTACATGATAACTATAGCTAGCCAAATAATCTCTGAAAATTTGGTAAAAATCGGATAATAAACACAGAAGTTATTCAGCTTAACGTTTTCCATAGCTGTAAGCAGCGCTGCCGGCAGCGCTGCTTGCAGCATTGTGCCGAATCGTGTGTGCGTGTACGGTGGTGAAATGGGTTAAGTTGTGGACTGCAAAACGAACAGTACTATTATGCATTTACGGGTTCGAGTCCCGCCCGCATCAAAAATTAAATGTGTTCAGAAATGTTTTTTTTATACCCGCTACTCATTGAGTAGAAGGGTATTATAACTTTGTTCAAACCGAAAATGTATTTAACAGGCAGAAGGAGACACCTCCGACCCCATAAAGTATATATATATCTGGCTCAGGATCAACGGCCGAGTCGATATAGCCATGTCCGTCTGTCTGTCCGTGTGAAAATCTAGATCTCAGCTATTATAAGAGCTAGGACTACCAAATTTGGTGACAATATGTGTTATTATTGCACGCTGATCAAGTTTTTTGGATTTTGGCCACGCCCCCTTCCGCCCCTGTAAATCGAAAAAACATTGATTACAAGCGCAATTTTGATGCCATATTGTTCATTTTGGGTTTACATGATAACTATAGCTAGCCAAATAATCTCTCTGAAAATTTGGTAACAATCGGATAATAAACACAGAAGTTATTCAGCTTAACGTTTTCCATAGCTGTAAGCAGCGCTGCCGGCAGCGCAAATTCTTTATTTGTGCAGGAAATAATAAGAATGCCTTACAATGCAAATTTTTGCAGTTGTTGGATAACAGCGTCAATAGCTTAGTGGAAAAGCGATGAACTCCTGAACCGACAGGCCCAGTTCATGCCGCTTTTTATTTATTTATTTATTTATTTATTTATTGATTTATTGATTTATTGATTTATTGATTTATTGATTTATTGATTTATTGATTTATTGATTTATTGATTTATTTATTTACTTTTTTTTATTTATTTATTTATTTATTTATTTATTTATTTATTTATTTATTTATTTATTTATTTATTGATTTATTTATTGATTTATTGATTTATTGATTTATTGATTTATTGATTTATTTATTTATTTATTTATTTATTTATTTATTTATTTATTTATTTATTTATTTATTTATTTATTTATTTATTTATTTATTTATTTATTTATTTATTAATTAATTTATTTATTTATTTATTTATTTAGTTAACGTCAACCAACTGTATACCATAGGTAGATCAAGTTTATTTCAATTTTTGATCGATTATTTTGATAAGTTGAGTTACACTTTGCGGTAACATAATTGCAATTTTTCCAAACTAATTAGAAGATTATGTAGCTTACTGTCGGGCTGCGCGTAGTTACGTCAACCCGTGGCTTGCGTAAGGAAAAAAAAATAATTTAACAATAGGTGGCGGATAAACTTGTATTTTTTTGATGGAATTAAATGTATAATTTGTTCAACTATCTTACTGTCGGGCGCGCTATACCGTGGCTGAAGGAAACAATATTTTAATTAGAAACATATCTTGTCTGCGAAACTATTTAAAGAAAACACGTCTACTCTCGATAAACATCACAATAGGAATTAATTTTTATTGGTATATGCTTCATTTTATGTATGTATGCTGTTCGCAGACAGATCTTATATATATATGTATATGTATGTGTGTATGTATGTGTGTATGTGTGTGTATGTGTAACGTTGCTCCGTTGTTCCGTCCGCGAAAGAAGCCTTTTCTGTGACGTTGAATGTCGGTCCTATTGTAATCAGTGTTGCTGCTGTCCAGAGTGCAATGGGGTATACCCGAAGTGGTAACTCCTCCCCTCCTAGAATGAAGTGACAGCCAGCGAGATGAAACGCATGGCGGAACGAATTTCGGTGTAGCTAGTGTACTTATAATTAGGTGTTCGTACTAAGAATAATTATTATTATTAACATTAGTATAGTAGTCCTTATATACTAGTCCTTATATATATAAATGTAATATACTCGTGTTGTGTGTTCTGTTTTCGTGTAATTTATGGAAATTGAGTACAATAAGTGTGTGACTTATAGCTATTTGTTTATGTTCATTTGTTTGTACTTATTATTATCTTTTTGTTTCGACTTACTAAACTGTTTGCCTATCTCTAATTTTCCTTTTTATTTTTTTCTTTATGGACTTTTTGTCCTTCCTTTGATTCAAAAGTCATTCCGTGATCTGCTTTAACTATGTGTTTTGAAAATCTTGGTGTTATCTTATTTCTTCGGTTCTCTTTTCTAAATAATATGACTTCTGCTGTTAACGGTATTGGGTCTGTTCTTGTTCCATTAAGTTTTTTAAGCTTTTTCTTTTTATTTTTTTTAAGAACTTATAGTTTAATTTTTGAATATGTATTAATTGGTGGTCGTGCATTTTATTTAAAATTTGTTTAATGGCTCACAATGAACTTAGTTAACAAGCGGAGAAGTGACAGTCTTTTAAATCAGCTGTGTGCGATTGTTAGAGCGCAGCTTTTTATACCCGCTACTCATAGAGTAGAAGGGTATTATAACTTTGTTCAAACCGAAAATGTATGTAACAGGCAGAAGGAGACACCTCCGACCCCATAAAGTATATATATATATTCTGGCTCAGGATCAACAGCCGAGTCGATATAGCCATGTCCGTCTGTCCGTCTGTCTGTCTGTCCGTCTGTCCGTCTGTCTGTCCGTGTGAAAATCTAGATCTCAGCTATTATAAGAGCTAAAACTACCACATTTGGTGACAGTATGTGTTATTATTGCACGCTGATCAAGTTTATTTTGGATTTTGGCCACGCCCCCTTCCGCCTCTGTAAATCGAAAAAATTGATTACAAGCGCAATTTTGTTGCCATATTGTTCATATTCGGTTTACATGATAACTATAGCTAGCCAGATGATCTGGTAACAATCGGATAATAATCACAGAAGTTATTCAGCTTAACGTTTTCCATAGCTGTAAGCAGCGCTGCCAGCATTTGCATGCAAAATGCTTTTTTAGATTTTGCCTGCATATCGTGTTGCGTGTACGGTGGTGAAATGGGTTAAGTTGTGGACTGCAAAACGAACGTACTATTATGCATTTACGGGTTTGTCCCGCCGCATCAAAAATTCAAAATGTGTGCAAAAATGTTTTTTTTTTATTTTATATTTTGACTTTGCATAAATATTATAAGTCCATAGCCTTTTACGGTCAAAATATGATTGTAGCCCTTTTTTTGTTCCGCAAATAAATTATGTACAAGCAGCTGGGTAGCGTGTATATTACAGTCGAGCACACTCGACTGTAGCTTTCTTACTTGTTTTTATTTCTTTTCGAATCATTGCCGCCTCGTGTGCCTTTTTTTACATAGTCACTTTTTCGATCTAAACGAACGTCCCACAATTAAATACAATCCGTCATATCGATAAGTCTCTTAAACAGTTGTCTATCGATAGGACGCCCTTTTTTAAATAACCTTCCCTTCTCCGACACGGTCATTCTGATATGATATTGAACTGCTTGCAGCATTGTGCCGAATCGTGTGTGCGTGTACGGTGGTGAAATGGGTTAAGTTGTGGACTGCAAAACGAACAGTACTATTATGCATTTACGGGCTCGAGTCCCGCCCGCATCAAAAATTAAATGTGTGCAAAAATGTTTTTTTTTTATTTTATATTTTGACTTTGCATAAATATTATAAGTTCATAGCCTTTTACGGTCAAAATATGATTGTAGCCGTTTTTTTGTTCCGCAAATAAATGATGTACAAGCAGCTGGGTAGCGTGTATATTACAGTCGAGCACACTCGACTGTAGCTTTCTTACTTGTTATTATTAACATTAGTATAGTAGTCCTTATATACTAGTCCTTATATATATAAATGTAATATACTCGTGTTGTGTGTTCTGTTTTCGTGTAATTTATGGAAATTGAGTACAATAAGTGTGTGACTTATAGCTATTTGTTTATGTTCATTTGTTTGTACTTATTATTATCTTTTTGTTTCGACTTACTAAACTGTTTGCCTATCTCTAATTTTCCTTTTTATTTTTTCTTTATGGACTTTTTGTCCTTCATTTGATTCAAAAGTCATTCCGTGATCTGCTTTAACTATGTGTTTTGAAAATCTTGGTGTTATCTTATTTCTTCTGTTCTCTTTTCTAAATAATATGACTTCTGCTGTTAACGGTATTGGGTCTGTTCTTGTTCCATTAAGTTTTTTAAGCTTTTTCTTTTTATTTTTTTTAAGAACTTATAGTTTAATTTTTGAATATGCATTAAGTGGTAGTCGTGCATTTTATTTAAAATTTGTTTAATGGCTCACAATGAACTTAGTTAACAAGCGGAGAAGTGACAGTCTTTTAAATCAGCTGTGTGCGATTGTTAGAGCGCAGCTTTTTATACCCGCTACTCATAGAGTAGAAGGGTATTATAACTTTGTTCAAACCGAAAATGTATGTAACAGGCAGAAGGAGACACCTCCGACCCCATAAAGTATATATATATTCTGGCTCAGGATCAACAGCCGAGTCGATATAGCCATGTCCGTCTGTCCGTCTGTCTGTCTGTCCGTCTGTCCGTCTGTCTGTCCGTGTGAAAATCTAGATCTCAGCTATTATAAGAGCTAAAACTACCACATTTGGTGACAGTATGTGTTATTATTGCACGCTGATCAAGTTTATTTTGGATTTTGGCCACGCCCCGAAAAAATTGATTACAAGCGCAATTTTGTTGCCATATTGTTCATATTCGGTTTACATGATAACTATAGCTAGCCAGATGATCTGGTAACAATCGGATAATAATCACAGAAGTTATTCAGCTTAACGTTTTCCATAGCTGTAAGCAGCGCTGCCAGCATTTGCATTTGCAAAATGCATTTTTTTTAGATTTTGCCTTTGCATAAATTTTGTAAGTCCATGGCCTTTTACGGTCAAAATAGGATTGTAGCCGTTCTTTATTGTTCCGCAAATAATTTTGATGTACGAGCAGCTGGGTAGGAGGTATATTACAGTCGAGCACACTCGAATGTAGCTTTCTTACTTGTTTTTGTTTTTTATTTTAGTCCATGGCCTTTTACGGACAAAATATCATTGTAGCCTTTCTTTCCTGTACCGCAAATTTTGATGTACGAGCAGCTGGGTAGCAGGTATATTACAGTCGAGCACACTCGACTGTACCTTTCTTACTTGTTTTTTTTTATATTTTGACTTTGCATAAATATTATAAGTTCATAGCTTTTTACGGTCAAAATATGATTGTAGCCGTTTGTTTGTTCCGCAAATAAATTATGTACAAGCAGCTGGGTAGCGGGTATATTACAGTCGAGCACACTCGACTGTAGCTTTCTTACTTGTTTGAAAAGAATTTGTTTAAGATGTAAATATAAGAAAGAAGGACAAAAGAAAAGAAATTAAAGAAATTAAAAGAATAATTGTTGAATTTGTTGAATTTCGAAACATTTAAAGAAGGATTTTAGTTGGATTGTAAAAAGTTAAAAAGTTAATTTAAAGAGCAGTTTGATTTGAAATATGAAAAGTTAAAAGAAATGTTTGAAGAAGGACTTAAAGTGAATGATGAGGAACAAAATAATTTAGAATTTAAAGTATTAAAATAAGTAATGAAGTATTAAAAATAATGAATACTAAAGATTATGTTAAAGGAAAACAAAAATGTTAATGAGTAAGACTATTAAGTTCATTGTCGCATTAAAATTAAATCTGAAGTTTGAATGCAATGTACGAACTTCTAGTTCAATATCATATCAGAATGACCGTGTCGGAGAAGGGAAGGTTATTTAAAAAAGGGCGTCCTATCGATAGACAACTGTTTAAGAGACTTATCGATATGACGGATTGTATTTAATTGTGGGACGTTCGTTAAGATCGAAAAAGTGACTATGTAAAAAAAGGCACACGAGGCGGCAATGATTCGAAAAGAAATAAAAACAAGTAAGAAAGCTACATTCGAGTGTGCTCGATTGTAATATACCCGCTATCCAGCTGCTCGTACATTAAAATTATTTGCGGAACAATAAAGAACGGCTACAATCATATTTTGACCGTAAAAGGCCATGGACTTACAATATTTATGCAAAGTCAAAATCTAAAATAAAACAAGTAAGAAAGCTACAGTCGAGTGTGCTCGACTGTAATATACACGCTACCCAGCTGCTTATACATAATTTATTTGCGGAACAAAAAAACGGCTACAATCATATTTTGACCGTAAAAGGCTATGAACTTATAATATTTATGCAAAGTCAAAATATAAAATAAAAAAAAAACATTTTTGCACACATTTAATTTTTGATGCGGGCGGGACTCGAACCCGTAAATGCATAATAGTACTGTTCGTTTTGCAGTCCACAACTTAACCCATTTCACCACCGTACACGCACACACGATTCGGCACAATGCTGCAAGCAGCGCTGCCGGCAGCGCTGCTTACAGCTATGGAAAACGTTAAGCTGAATAACTTCTGTAATTATTATCCGATTGTTACCAGATCATCTGGCTAGCTATAGTTATCATGTAAACCGAATATGAACAATATGGCAACAAAATTGCGCTTGTAATCAATTTTTTCGATTTACAGAGGCGGAAGGGGGCGTGGCCAAAATCCAAAATAAACTTGATCAGCGTGCAATAATAACACATACTGTCACCAAATGTGGTAGTTTTAGGTCTTATAATAGCTGAGATCTAGATTTTCACACGGACAGACAGAAGGACAGACGGACAGACAGACAGACGGACAGTCGGAGATGGATATATCGACTCGGCTGTTGATCCTGAGCCAGAATATATATATACTTTATGGGGTCGGAGGTGTCTCCTTCTGCCTGTTACATACATTTTCGGTTTGAACAAAGTTATAATACCCTTCTACTCTATGAGTAGCGCTCTAACAATCGCACACAGCTGATTTAAAAGACTGTCACTTCTCCGCTTGTTAACTAAGTTCATTGTGAGCCATTAAACAAATTTTAAATAAAATGCACGACCACCAATTAATGCATATTCAAAAATTAAACTATAAGTTCTTAAAAAAAAATAAAAAGAAAAAGCTTAAAAAACTTAATGGAACAAGAACAGACCCAATACCGTTAACAGCAGAAGTCATATTATTTAGAAAAGAGAACCGAAGAAATAAGATAACACCAAGATTTTCAAAACACATAGTTAAAGCAGATCACGGAATGACTTTTGAATCAAAGGAAGGACAAAAAGTCCATAAAGAAAAAATAAAAAGGAAAATTAGAGATAGGCAAACAGTTTAGTAAGTCGAAACAAAAAGATAATAATAAGTACAAACAAATGAACATAAACAAATAGCTATAAGTCACACACTTATTGTACTCAATTTCCATAAATTACACGAAAACAGAACACACAACACGAGTATATTACGAGGGTCGTTTGATAAGTCCGTGACTTTTTGAATAAAATATATTTTTTTCGTCAAAGAAGCGTTTTATTTCTCAACATAATCTCCTTTTAGCTCTATACATTTAGTCCAGCGTTTTTCCAATTTTTTTATTCCTTCCAAATAATAGGTTTTCTCAAGGCCCTCAAAATAGTCGTTTGTTTCTGTGATGACCTCTTCATTTGACCCGAATCTCTTACCGCCGAGCCATTTCTTCATGTTTGGAAACAAAAAATAGTCACAGGGGGCTAAATCTGGAGAATATGCTGGATGGGGTAGCAGTTCGTAGCCCAATTTATGAAATTTTGCCATGCTGACTACACACGTGTGCACCCGTGCATTGTCCTGATGGAACAGCACTTTTTTTTTTTCGCCAAATGCGGTCGTTTCTGCTTCAAATCAATATCGAATCTGTCCAAAAGCTCTGAATAATATTCGCCGGTGATCGTTTTACCCTTTTCAAGGTAATCGATGTGAATGATACCTTGTGCATCCCAAAAAACTGTGGCCATGACCTTGTTGGCCGACAGACCCACCTTGGCCTTCTTTGGTGCACGTTCACCCGGAGAAACCCACTGTCTTGATTGTTCTTTGGTCTCTGGTGTGGTGTGGTGGATCCATGTTTCGTCTACGGTAACGAAACGGCGCAAAAATTCGTTTGGATTGCGGTTGAACATCGCCAAACACTCCTTTGAAATGGTCACACGGTTGCGCTTATGGTCGTGTGTGAGCAATCGCGGCACCCATCGCGCGGAAAGCTTTTTCATGTCCAAATATTCATGTAAAATGTGATGTACCCGTTCAGTTGAGATGCCTACAGCCTCAGCTACCTCACGCACTTTCATTCTCCGATCATCCAATATCATTCCATGGATTTTGTCGACGATTTCTGGCATGACGACCTCTTTTGGGCGACCTGAACGTTCGGCATCACTTGTACTGGTACGACCACAACGGAACTCAGTAAACCATTTCTTAACCATTGAAATTGATGGTGCAGAGTCCCCATAATATTTATCAAGTCTTTCCTTGGTTTCGGTGATGGATTTTTTACGCAAAAAATAATGCTTAATTAGCACACGAAATTCACTTTTTTCCATTTTCGTTAAAATTCACGAGATCGTCTGCTTTCAATGCCTATAAAACGCAAACCAAAAAACGCAGCTTTCTCAAAATTTTACAGTCAGCTGTTAATCGATAACTGCTGACAGGAGCAGTGTTGTATTTAGAGCAGGTGCGCGGCAAATACAAAAAGTCACGGTCTTATCAAACGACCCTCGTACATTTATATATATAAGGACTAGTAGACTACTATACTAATGTTAATAATAATAATTATTCTTAGTACGAACACCTAATTATAAGTACACTAGCTACACCGAAATTCGTTCCGCCATGCGTTTCATCTCGCTGGCTGTCACTTCATTCTAGGAGGGGAGGAGTTACCACTTCGGGTATACCCCATTGGACTCTGGACAGCAGCAACACTGATTACAATAGGACCGACATTCAACGTCACAGAAAAGGCTTCTTTCGCATAAACACGGAGCAGAACAGCAACGTTACACATACACACACATACACACATACATACACACATACATATACATATATATATAAGATCTGTCTGTGAACAGCATACATACATAAAATGAAGCATATACCAATAAAAATTAATTCCTATTGTGATGTTTATCGAGAGTAGACGTTTTTTCTTTAAATAGTTTCGCAGACAAGATATGTTTCTAATTAAAATATTGTTTCCTTCCAAGCCACGGTTGGTAACTAGCGCGCCCGACAGTAAGCTACAATTCGCCTAGTTTGGAAACAAATTATCACACATTTAATTCCATCAAAAAAACGCTGCACAAGTTTATCCGCCACCTATTTTTTAAATTATATCTATTTGAATAGCGCCATCTACATGTGAAAACGGCACAGCTTTACACACGCTACGGCTGAAACGAAGCATCGTGACGATGACGTTACGACGCGCAGCACAGGCGCAGGCAGTGGAAGTACGGAAAACGGAAACATGGATTACTTCTGTGTTTACCGTCCGATTGGATTGTAATTAGGGGAATAGATTTGTATTGCAATTATTTATGTTCATACCAAAGCAGAAAGTTGTAAACTCAATACTTCTCCTGATTATCGAAAATAATCGATTTGCGTGAGCGATGAGCGTGGCATCAAAAATTGAAAATAAAGTCGATCTACCTATGGTATACAGTTGGTTGACGTTAAATAAATAAATAAATAAATAAATAAATAAATAAATAAATAAATTAATTAATTAATTAATTAATTAATTAATAAATAAATAAATAAATAAATAAATAAATAAATAAATAAATCAATAAATCAATAAATCAATAAATCAATAAATCAATAAATCAATAAATAAATCAATAAATAAATAAATAAATAAATAAATAAATAAATAAATAAATAAATAAATAAATAAATAAATAAATAAATAAATAAATAAATAAATAAATAAATAAATAAATAAATAAGTAAATAAATAAATCAATAAATCAATAAATCAACAAATAAATAAATAAATAAATAAATAAAAAGCGGCATGAACTGGGCCTGTCGGTTCAGGAGTTCATCGCTTTTCCACTAAGCTATTGACGCTGTTATCCAGCAACTGCAAAAATTTGCATTGTAAGGCATTCTTATTATTTCCTGCACAAATAAAGAATTTGCGCTGCCGGCAGCGCTGCTTACAGCTGTGGACAACGTTAAGCTGAATAACTTCTGTGTTTATTATCCGATTGTTACCAAATTTTCAGAGAGATTATTTGGCTAGCTATAGTTATCATGTAAACCCAAAATGAACAATATGGCATCAAAACTGCGCTTGTAATCAATGTTTTTCGATTTACGGGGGCGGAAGGGGGCGTGGCCAAAATCCAAAAAAAACTTGATCAGCGTGCAATAATAACACATATTGTCACCAAATTTGGTAGTCCTAGCTCTTATAATAGCTGAGATCTAGATTTTCACACGGACAGACAGACGGACAGACGGACAGACAGACAGACGGACAGACGGACATGGCTATATCGACTCGGCTGTTGATCCTGAGCCAGAATATATATACTTTATGGGGTCGGAGGTGTCTCCTTCTGCCTGTTACATACATTTTCGTTTTGAACAAAGTTATAATACCCTTCTACTCTATGAGTAGCGGGTATAAAAATAATTTTTTTCACACATTTAACTTTTGATGCGGGTGGGACTTGAACCCATAAATGCATAATAGTTTCGTTCGTTATGCAGTCCACAACTTAACCCATTTCACCACCGTACGCGCACACACTATTCGGCACAATGCTGCAAGCAGCGCTGCCGGCAAAAGGAGTAAAAAGTATTGAAAACGTATAACTTTTATTCAGGTACCACAAAAATCCAAGATTTATCACTTAAATATTATAAATCGAATACGTGCATGTAAAAAACGATATGTGCCCTTTTAATACCTCTTTATATACTTGAATGGAAAGCGTTCTAGAGCACTCTAACTTTTAATAAATTTTGTTAAAAAAACGACCGATATGTCCTATGGCATCTATACGATGTATCGGTGCGTCCCGGCTCGTTCCGACTTACTTACAGCGGGCAGCAATGAGAAACATGTATACAAAGTTTCATGAAGGTAGCTCAAAAAGGAAGGCAAAAACTTTTCTTTGCAAAAAATAAGAAAAGTTCGATCTCTGATTTAAGAAACTGTCACTTATCCACTTGTTAACTAAGTTCATTGTGAGCCATTAAAAATTTTTTAAATAAAATGTACCACCAATTAATGCATATTAAAAAATTTAAGTATAAGTTCTAAAAAAAAAGAAAAAGCTTTAGCGGCATGAATTGGGAATCGAATCACGGGCCTGTCGGTTCAGGAGTTCATCGCTTTTTCACTAAGCTACTAACGCTGTTATCCAACAACAGCAAAAATTTGCATTGTATGGCATTCTTATTATTTCCTGTACAAATAAAGAATTTGCGCTGCCGGAAGCGCGGTTTACAGCTAGGGAAAACGTTAAACTGAATAGCTTCTTTGTTTATTATCCGATTGTTACCAAATTTTCAGAGATCATCAGGCTTGCTATAATTATCATATGGAACAATATGGCATCAAAATTGCGCTTGTAATCAATTTTTTTCGATTTACAGGGGCGGAAGGGGGCGTGGCCTAAATCAAAAATAAACTTGATCTTCTACTCTATGAGTAGCGGGTATAAAAAAAAACATTTTTGCACACATTTAATTTTTGATGCGGGCGGGACTCGAACCCGTAAATGCATAATAGTACTGTTCGTTTTGCAGTCCACAACTTAACCCATTTCACCACCGTACACGCACACACGATTCGGCACAAGGCTGCAAGCAGCGCTGCCGGCAGCGCTGCTTACAGCTGTGGAAAACGTTAAGCTGAATAACTTCTGTGATTATTATGCGATTGCGCTTCTAATCAATTTTTTTCGATTTACGGGGGCGGAAGGAGGCGTGGCCAAAATCTAAAATAAACTTAATCAGCGTTCAATAATAACACATTTTGTCACCAAATTTGGTAGTTCTAGCTTTTATAATAGCTGAGATCTAGATTTTCACACGGACAGACAGACGGACAGACAGAAAGACGGACATGGCTATATCGACTCGGCGGTTGATCCTGAGCCAGAATATATATACTTTATGGGGTCGGAGGTGTCTCCTTCTGCCTGTTACATACATTTTCGGTTTGAACAAAGTTATAATACCCTTCTACTCTATGAGTAGCGGGTATAACAAGTAAGAAAGCTACAGTCGAGTGTACTCGACTGTAAGCTGCTCGCACATAACATGGAAAACGTTAAGCTAAATAGCTTCTGTGTTTATTATCCGATTGTTATCAAATTTTCAGAGATCATCTGGCTAGATATAGTTATCATGTAAACCGAAAATGAACAATATGGCATGAAAATTGCGCTTGTAATCAATGTTTTTTCGATTTACGGGGGCGGAAGGGGGCGGGGCCAAAATTCAAAATAAACTTGATCAGCGTGCAATAATAACACATATTGTCACCAAATTTGGTAATTCTAGCTTTTATAATAGCTGAGATCTAGATTTTCACACGGACAGACAGACGGACAGACAGAAAGACGGACATGGCTATATCGACTCGGCGGTTGATCCTGAGCCAGAATATATATACTTTATGGGGTCGGAGGTGTCTCCTTCTGCCTGTTACATACATTTTCGGTTTGAACAAAGTTATAATACCCTTCTACTCTATGAGTAGCGGGTATAACAAGTAAGAAAGCTACAGTCGAGTGTACTCGACTGTAAGCTGCTCGCACATAACATGGAAAACGTTAAGCTAAATAGCTTCTGTGTTTATTATCCGATTGTTATCAAATTTTCAGAGATCATCTGGCTAGCTATAGTTATCATGTAAACCGAAAATGAACAATATGGCATCAAAATTGCGCTTGTAATCAATGTTTTTTCGATTTACGGGGGCGGAAGGGGGCGGGGCCAAAATTCAAAATAAACTTGATCAGCGTGCAATAATAACACATATTGTCACCAAATTTGGTAATTCTAGCTTTTATAATAGCTGAGATCTAGATTTTCACACGGACAGACAGACGGACAGACAGAAAGACGGACATGGCTATATCGACTCGGCGGTTGATCCTGAGCCAGAATATATATACTTTATGGGGTCGGAGGTGTCTCCTTCTGCCTGTTACATACATTTTCGGTTTGAACAAAGTTATAATACCCTTCTACTCTATGAGTAGCGGGTATAACAAGTAAGAAAGCTACAGTCGAGTGTACTCGACTGTAAGCTGCTCGCACATAACATGGAAAACGTTAAGCTAAATAGCTTCTGTGTTTATTATCCGATTGTTATCAAATTTTCAGAGATCATCTGGCTAGATATAGTTATCATGTAAACCGAAAATGAACAATATGGCATGAAAATTGCGCTTGTAATCAATGTTTTTTCGATTTACGGGGGCGGAAGGGGGCGGGGCCAAAATTCAAAATAAACTTGATCAGCGTGCAATACTAACATATATTGTTACCAAATTTGGTAATTCTAGCTTTTATAATAGCTGAGATATAGATTTTCACACGGACAGACAGACGGACAGACAGAAAGACGGACATGGCTATATCGACTCGGCGGTTGATCCTGAGCCAGAATATATATACTTTATGGGGTCGGAGGTGTCTCCTTCTGCCTGTTACATACATTTTCGGTTTGAACAAAGTTATAATACCCTTCTACTCTATGAGTAGCGGGTATAACAAGTAAGAAAGCTACAGTCGAGTGTACTCGACTGTAAGCTGCTCGCACATAACATGGAAAACGTTAAGCTAAATAGCTTCTGTGTTTATTATCCGATTGTTATCAAATTGCTGCCGGCAGCGCTGCTTACAGCTGTGGAAAACGTTAAGCTGAATAACTTCTGTGATTATTATGCGATTGCGCTTCTAATCAATTTTTTTCGATTTACGGGGGCGGAAGGAGGCGTGGCCAAAATCTAAAATAAACTTAATCAGCGTTCAATAATAACACATTTTGTCACCAAATTTGGTAGTTCTAGCTCTTATAACAGCTGAGATCTAGATTTTCAGACGGACGGACAGGCGGACATGGCTATATCAACTCGGCTGATGATCGTGAGGCAGAATAAATGCCTGGGCCAGAAAAGATGTCATGAGATGTCTCCTTCTGCCTGTTACATACATTTTGGCTTTGAACAAAGTTGTAATTCCCATTTACTCTATGGATAGCGGGTATAATTAATTATTATTGCACGCTGATCATGTTTTGGGTTTTGACCAAAAAAATTGATTACAAGCGCAATTTTGATGCCATATTGTTAATTTTCGGTTTATATCATAACTTTAGCTAGGCAGACGATCTCTGAAAATTTGCTAAGAATCGGATACTAAAAGTAAGATACCATTCGCCCAGTTTCGAAACAAATTATCACACATTTAATTCCATTAAAAAACGCTGCACAAGTTTAAATTAGATAACTTCTGTGTCTATCGTCCGATTAGATTGTAATTTGGGGAATAGATTTATATTGCAATTATTAATTAATAATTCAATTAATTAATTAATTCATACTAAAGCAGAAAGTTGTAACTTCAATACTTCTCCTGATTATCGCTACTCTATGAGTAGCGGGTATAAAAAAAAACATTTTTGCACACATTTAATTTTTGATGCGGGCGGGACTCGAACCCGTAAATGCATAATAGTACTGTTCGTTTTGCAGTCCACAACTTAACCCATTTCACCACCGTACACGCACACACGATTCGGCACAAGGCTGCAAGCAGCGCTGCCGGCAGCGCTTTACAGCTGTGGAAAACGTTAAGCTGAATAACTTCTGTGATTATTATGCGATTGCGCTTCTAATCAATTTTTTTCGATTTACGGGGGCGGAAGGAGGCGTGGCCAAAATCTAAAATAAACTTAATCAGCGTTCAATAATAACACATTTTGTCACCAAATTTGGTAGTTCTAGCTTTTATAATAGCTGAGATCTAGATTTTCACACGGACAGACAGACGGACAGACAGAAAGACGGACATGGCTATATCGACTCGGCGGTTGATCCTGAGCCAGAATATATATACTTTATGGGGTCGGAGGTGTCTCCTTCTGCCTGTTACATACATTTTCGGTTTGAACAAAGTTATAATACCCTTCTACTCTATGAGTAGCGGGTATAACAAGTAAGAAAGCTACAGTCGAGTGTACTCGACTGTAAGCTGCTCGCACATAACATGGAAAACGTTAAGCTAAATAGCTTCTGTGTTTATTATCCGATTGTTATCAAATTTTCAGAGATCATCTGGCTAGATATAGTTATCATGTAAACCGAAAAAGAACAATATGGCATGAAAATTGCGCTTGTAATCAATGTTTTTTCGATTTACGGGGGCGGAAGGGGGCGGGGCCAAAATTCAAAATAAACTTGATCAGCGTGCAATAATAACACATATTGTCACCAAATTTGGTAATTCTAGCTTTTATAATAGCTGAGATCTAGATTTTCACACGGACAGACAGACGGACAGACAGAAAGACGGACATGGCTATATCGACTCGGCGGTTGATCCTGAGCCAGAATATATATACTTTATGGGGTCGGAGGTGTCTCCTTCTGCCTGTTACATACATTTTCGGTTTGAACAAAGTTATAATACCCTTCTACTCTATGAGTAGCGGGTATAACAAGTAAGAAAGCTACAGTCGAGTGTACTCGACTGTAAGCTGCTCGCACATAACATGGAAAACGTTAAGCTAAATAGCTTCTGTGTTTATTATCCGATTGTTATCAAATTTTCAGAGATCATCTGGCTAGCTATAGTTATCATGTAAACCGAAAATGAACAATATGGCATCAAAATTGCGCTTGTAATCAATGTTTTTTCGATTTACGGGGGCGGAAGGGGCGTGGCCAAAATTCAAAATAAACTTGATCAGCGTGCAATAATAACACATATTGTCACCAAATTTGGTAATTCTAGCTTTTATAATAGCTGAGATCTAGATTTTCACACGGACAGACAGACGGACAGACAGAAAGACGGACATGGCTATATCGACTCGGCGGTTGATCCTGAGCCAGAATATATATACTTTATGGGGTCAGAGGTGTCTCCTTCTGCCTGTTACATACATTTTCGGTTTGAACAAAGTTATAATACCCTTCTACTCTATGAGTAGCGGGTATAACAAGTAAGAAAGCTACAGTCGAGTGTACTCGACTGTAAGCTGCTCGCACATAACATGGAAAACGTTAAGCTAAATAGCTTCTGTGTTTATTATCCGATTGTTATCAAATTTTCAGAGATCATCTGGCTAGATATAGTTATCATGTAAACCGAAAATGAACAATATGGCATGAAAATTGCGCTTGTAATCAATGTTTTTTCGATTTACGGGGGCGGAAGGGGGCGGGGCCAAAATTCAAAATAAACTTGATCAGCGTGCAATACTAACATATATTGTTACCAAATTTGGTAATTCTAGCTTTTATAATAGCTGAGATATAGATTTTCACACGGACAGACAGACGGACAGACAGAAAGACGGACATGGCTATATCGACTCGGCGGTTGATCCTGAGCCAGAATATATATACTTTATGGGGTCGGAGGTGTCTCCTTCTGCCTGTTACATACATTTTCGGTTTGAACAAAGTTATAATACCCTTCTACTCTATGAGTAGCGGGTATAACAAGTAAGAAAGCTACAGTCGAGTGTACTCGACTGTAAGCTGCTCGCACATAACATGGAAAACGTTAAGCTAAATAGCTTCTGTGTTTATTATCCGATTGTTATCAAATTGCTGCCGGCAGCGCTGCTTACAGCTGTGGAAAACGTTAAGCTGAATAACTTCTGTGATTATTATGCGATTGCGCTTCTAATCAATTTTTTTCGATTTACGGGGGCGGAAGGAGGCGTGGCCAAAATCTAAAATAAACTTTATCAGCGTTCAATAATAACACATTTTGTCACCAAATTTGGTAGTTCTAGCTCTTATAACAGCTGAGATCTAGATTTTCAGACGGACGGACAGGCGGACATGGCTATATCAACTCGGCTGATGATCGTGAGGCAGAATAAATGCCTGGGCCAGAAAAGATGTCATGAGATGTCTCCTTCTGCCTGTTACATACATTTTGGCTTTGAACAAAGTTGTAATTCCCATTTACTCTATGGATAGCGGGTATAATTAATTATTATTGCACGCTGATCATGTTTTGGGTTTTGACCAAAAAAATTGATTACAAGCGCAATTTTGATGCCATATTGTTAATTTTCGGTTTATATCATAACTTTAGCTAGGCAGACGATCTCTGAAAATTTGCTAAGAATCGGATACTAAAAGTAAGATACCATTCGCCCAGTTTCGAAACAAATTATCACACATTTAATTCCATTAAAAAACGCTGCACAAGTTTAAATTAGATAACTTCTGTGTCTATCGTCCGATTAGATTGTAATTTGGGGAATAGATTTATATTGCAATTATTAATTAATAATTCAATTAATTAATTAATTCATACTAAAGCAGAAAGTTGTAACTTCAATACTTCTCCTGATTATCGAAAATTATCGATTTGCGTGGGCGGTGGGCGTGGCATCAAAAACTGAAAATAAACTCGATCTACCTATGGTATACAGGAACCTTCATGTGAAATATGGTGTCTCTAGCTTTTGTTATAGCTGAGATCCCGACGTTCAAACGGACTGACGGACAGACAGACTGACATGGCTCAATCAACTCAGCTAGTGATCTTGAGTCAGAATATATATACTTTGTGGGGTCTGCCACGCCTCCTTCTGCATGTTACATACATTTGCACAAACTTAGAAAAACGCTTTAACATACGCGGTTTTGATTAAAGTTAAGTAATTTGATTTAAAAATTAAATTTTAGGCAGCGCTGCTTGCAGCATTGTGCCGAATCGTGTGTGCGTGTACGGTGGTGAAATGGGTTAAGTTGTGGACTGCAAAACGAACAGTACTATTATGCATTTACGGGTTCGAGTCCCGCCCGCATCAAAAATTAAATGTGTTCAAAAATGTTTTTTTTATACCCGCTACTCATAGAGTAGAAGGGTATTATAACTTTGTTCAAACCGAAAATGTATTTAACAGGCAGAAGGAGACACCTCCGACCCCATAAAGTATATATATTCTGGCTCAGGATCAACGGCCGAGTCGATATAGCCATGTCCGTCTGTCTGTCCGTGTGAAAATCTAGATCTCAGCTATTATAAGAGCTAGGACTACAAAATTTGGTGACAATATTTGTTATTATTGCACGCTGATCAAGTTTATTTTGGATTTTGGCCACGCCCCCTTCCGCCCCCGCAAATCGAAAAAACATTGATTACAAGCGCAATTTTGATGCCATATTGTTCATTTTCGGTTTACATGATAACTATAGCTAGCCAAATAATCTCTGGTAACAATCGGATAATAAACACAGAAGTTATTCAGCTTAACGTTTTCCAAAGCTGTAAGCAGCGCTGCCGGCAGCGCTGCTTGCAGCATTGTGCCGAATCGTGTGTGCGTGTACGGTGGTGAAACGGGTTAACTTTTGGACTGCAAAACAAACAGTACTATTATGCATTTACGGGTTCGAGTCCCGCCCGCATCAAAAATTAAATGTGTGCAAAAATGTTTTTTTTATACCCGCTACTCATAGAGTAGAAGGGTATTATAACTTTGTTCAAACCGAAAATGTATTTAACAGGCAGAAGGAGACACCTCCGACCCCATAAAGTATATATATTCTGGCTCAGGATCAACGGCCGAGTCGATATAGCCATGTCCGTCTGTCCGTCTGTCTGTCCGTGTGAAAATCTAGATCTCAGCTATTATAAGAGCTAGGACTACCAATTTGGTGACAATATGTGTTATTATTGCACGCTGATCAAGTTTTTTTTGGATTTTGGCCACGCCCCCTTCCGCCCCCGTAAATCGAAAAAACATTGATTACAAGCGCCATTTTGATGCCATATTGTTCATTTTGGGTTTACATGATAACTATAGCTAGCCAAATGATCTCTGAAAATTCGGTAACAATCGGATAATAAACACAGAAGTTATTCAGCTTAACGTTTTCATAGCTGTAAGCAGCGCTGCCGGCAGCGCAAATTCTTTATTTGTGCAGGAAATAATAAGAATGCCTTACAATGCAAATTTTTGCAGTTGTTGGATAACAGCGTCAATAGCTTAGTGGAAAAGCGATGAACTCCTGAACCGACAGGCCCAGTTCATGCCGCTTTTTATTTATTTATTTATTTGTTTATTTATTTATTTTTTTATTTATTTATTTATTTATTTATTTATTTATTTATTTATTTATTTATTTTTTTATTTATTTATTTATTTATTTATTTATTTATTTATTGATTTATTTATTTATTTATTTATTTATTTATTTATTTATTTATTTATTTATTTATTTATTTATTTATTTATTAATTAATTTATTTATTTATTTATTTATTTATTTATTTAACGTCAACCAACTGTATACCATAGGTAGATCGAGTTTATTTTCAATTTTTGATGCCACGCTTATCACTCACGCAAATCGATTATTTTCGATAATCAGGAGAAGTATTGAGTTTACAACTTTTATATAATTGCAATATAAATCTATTCCCCTAATTACAATCCAATCGGACGGTTAACACAGAAGTAATCCATGTTTCCGTTTTCCGTACTTCCACTGCTTGCGCCTGTGCTGCGCGTCGTAACGTCATCGTCACGATGCTTCGTTGCAGCCGTAGCGTGTGTAAAGCTGTGCCGTTTTCACATGTAGATGGCGCTATTCAAATAGATATAATTTAAACAATAGGTGGCGGATAAACTTGTGCAGCGGTTTTTTGATGGAATTAAATGTGTGATAATTTGTTTCCAAACTGGGCGAATTGTAGCTTACTGTCGGGCGCGCTAGTTACCAACCGTGGCTCGGAAGGAAAAATATTTTAATTAGAAACATATCTTGTCTGCAAAACTATTTAAAGAAAACACCTCTACTCTCGATAAACATCACAATAGGAATTAATTTTTATTGGTATATGCTTTATTTTATGTATGTATGCTGTTCGCAGACAGATCTTATATATATATATGTATATGTATGTGTGTATGTATGTGTGTATGTATGTGTGTATGTGTGTGTATGAGTAACGTTGCTGTTCTGCTCCGTGTTTCCGCGAAAGAAGCCTTTTCTGTGACGTTGAATGTCGGTCCTATTGTAATCAGTGTTGCTGCTGTCCAGAGTGCAATGGGGTATACCCGAAGTGGTAACTCCTCCCCTCCTAGAATGAAGTTACAGCCAGCGAGATGAAACGCATGGCGGAAGGAATTGCGGTGTAGCTAGTTGTACTTATAATTAAGTGTTCGTACTAGGAATAATTATTATTATTAACATTAGTATAGTAGTCCTTATATACTAGTCCTTATATATATAAATGTAATATACTCGTGTTGTGTGTTCTGTTTTCGTGTAATTTATGGAAATTGAGTACAATAAGTGTGTGACTTATAGCTATTTGTTTATGTTCATTTATTTGTACTTATTATTATCTTTTTGTTTCGACTTACTAAACTGTTTGCCTATCTCTAATTTTCCTTTTTATTTTTTCTTTATGGACTTTTTGTCCTTCCTTTGATTCAAAAGTCATTCCGTGATCTGCTTTAACTATGTGTTTTGAAAATCTTGGTGTTATCTTATTTCTTCGGTTCTCTTTTCTAAATAATATGACTTCTGCTGTTAACGGTATTGGGTCTGTTCTTGTTCCATTAAGTTTTTTAAGCTTTTTCTTTTTATTTTTTTTAAGAACTTATAGTTTAATTTTTGAATATGCATTAATTGGTGGTCGTGCATTTTATTTAAAATTTGTTTAATGGCTCACAATGAACTTAGTTAACAAGCGGAGAAGTGACAGTCTTTTAAATCAGCTGTGTGCGATTGTTAGAGCGCAGCTTTTTATACCCGCTACTCATAGAGTAGAAGGGTATTATAACTTTGTTCAAACCGAAAATGTATGTAACAGGCAGAAGGAGACACCTCCGACCCCATAAAGTATATATATTCTGGCTCAGGATCAACAGCCGAGTCGATATAGCCATGTCCGTCTGTCCGTCTGTCTGTCTGTCCGTCTGTCCGTCTGTCTGTCCGTGTGAAAATCTAGATCTCAGCTATTATGAGAGCTAAAACTACCACATTTGGTGACAGTATGTGTTATTATTGCACGCTGATCAAGTTTATTTTGGATTTTGGCCACGCCCCCTTCCGCCTCTGTAAATCGAAAAAATTGATTACAAGCGCAATTTTGTTGCCATATTGTTCATATTCGGTTTACATGATAACTATAGCTAGCCAGATGATCTGGTAACAATCGGATAATAATCACAGAAGTTATTCAGCTTAACGTTTTCCATAGCTGTAAGCAGCGCTGCCAGCATTTGCATTTGCAAAATGCATTTTTTTTAGATTTTGCCTTTGCATAAATTTTGTAAGTCCATGGCCTTTTACGGTCAAAATATGATTGTAGCCGTTCTTTATTGTTCCGCAAATAATTTTGATGTACGAGCAGCTGGGTAGGAGGTATATTACAGTCGAGCACACCCGAATGTAGCTTTCTTACTTGTTTTTATTTTTTATTTTAGTCCATGGCCTTTTACGGACAAAATATCATTGTAGCCTTTCTTTCCTGTACCGCAAATTTTAATGTACGAGCAGCTGGGTAGCAGGTATATTATAGTCGAGCACACTCGACTGTACCTTTCTTACTTGTTTTTTTTTATATTTTGACTTTGCATAAATATTATAAGTTCATAGCCTTTTACGGTCAAAATATGATTGTAGCCGTTTATTTGTTCCGCAAAAAAATTATGTACAAGTAGCTGGGTAGCGGGTATATTACAGTCGAGCACACTTGACTGTAGCTTTCTTACTTGTTGGTTTAAACAAAGTTATAATACCCTTCTACTCTATGAGTAGCGGGCATTAAAAATTTGTAATACTAATTCCTATTCGCACCAAACTTTTATAACAAATTTAAGTTAAACACAAAAGAATAACCCAAAACACATTCTAATTTTAAGCAAGTTTAAACACCAAATCAAACTTAATTTTATCGATAAACGTATTTGTCTAAGTGAATTCAAATATCAAACTAAATTAAATTCCCCAACATCGACAAATTCCCTGACAAATTCACCCGTGTGACTAATCAAAATAACCTTAACAGGCCGCCCACTTAGAACAGCCAGTTATACCAGTTATAAGGAACGTTGAACAGCAACTAATCAAAGAAAATTCACAACATAGCCAAAGACAAGAATGATTTCAACAAAACAGAAACATGTAGAAATAACAATAACAAATTACCATTTGTCAAGTTTTAGCCGAACAATTTCCAACTTTACTACTTAAAGCCCAAAATCCAACACATGACTTTACAATCGCAGAAAACCAAGAAAGTTTACCACAATTCCGAGCAAATTTAGCTGATCTTGATAAGATTCCTGGCATAGTAAAAAGTCATCGCGAATTTTCTGGCAATCCGAATTCTACCAAGCAGTATACAAACATTTATCCCTGATTTTAAATATAATTGGCTGCATAGAATTATGCGCCGAATCAGAACAACTTATGACCAAGTTGTATAGGTATAAAGCACTAGACACCTTCGTTCGAGGACTTCGTGGAGACTTGCCACGACTCCTGGGCATCAAAGAGCCCACTGACCTACCTTCAGCACTCAATTTGTGCTTGAAATTAGAAAGTTAAGCATATCGAACAAATCACGCGACGATTAAGGGACAGCCTATTGCACATAGGAATCCACCACCAAAGCCACAACAAAGACATTTTCAAGAAAGACCAATGGTTCCACCTTAAAATCCTTATGCCATGATCAGACCTAATAATAACTTTTGAACAGCCACCAATAAGACCATTCTTCCCCCAGACCGCACAAAATACTGACCCACAGTTTCTAATGTACCAACCAATACCACAATCTTTACCACGACCATTGGCTGCCAAGCCACATCCAAGTTTAAAACAAGTAAAGAAAGCTACAGTCGAGTGCGTCCGACAGTAAGATACCATTCGCCCAGTTTCGAAACAAATTATCACATCTTTGAATAGCGCCATCTACATGTGAAAACATCGCAATCAGCTGTACACACGCTACGTCTGAACCAAAGCATCGTTACGATGACGTCACGATATGCTGCAAAGGCGCAAGCAGTGTAACTATGGAAAACGTTTAGATGAATATCTTTTGTTTTTATTGTTCGATCGGAGTGTAATTGAGAATTGAAAAAAGATTTATATTGTAATTATCTATGTTCAAACCAAAGCAGAAAGATATAACTTCTATACTTTTCCTAATAATCGTAAATTATCGATTTGCATGGGCGGTGAGCGTGACATCGAAACTTGAAAATAAACTAAACGATCTACCTTTGGTATACAGAAACCTTCATGTGAAATTAGGTGTCTCTAGCTTTTGTAATAGCTGAGATCTAGGTGTTCAAACGGACAGACGGACAGACAGGCAGACAGACAGACGAACATGGCTCAATCGACTCAACTAGTGATCATGAGCCAGAATATATATGCTTTGTGGGGTCTGCCATGACTCCTTCTGCCTGTTTCATACATTTGGATAAAGTTAGTATACCATTTTTAACCATTTTCAATGGTCGAATGGTATAAGAATTAGGTGCTGTAATCGACATCAAAAATAAACTAATGGTTCTAAAAAATGGCATAAGTGTCCCAATAAAAGAAAAGAAATTTAAATCCGTAACCGTAATAATTCCGAGAACAGAACACCTGACAGAATCTCAAAAAACAAACTTAAGCCAACTTGTAAAAAAATATCCCAACCTTTTTGCTAAGCCCAACGAAAAACTGACCTACACCACTAGAGTCAAAGCAAAAATCCGCACAAATACAGATACTCCAGTTTATTCGAAATTTTACCCATTCCCATTTGCTTTAAAAGACGAAGTCAACAAACAAATCAATGAACTTTTAGAAAACGAAATAATTCGTCCGTCCCGTTCTCCCTACAATTCAGTAATAAAAGCTACAATCGAGCGCGCCCGACCGTAAGATACCATTCGACCAACTTCGTAGTTGTAGTAACTAGTACTAACTCGCTCTCACACATACACCACACACACAAAGGCAAAAACGATCCAGACGATATGCTGTAATGACGCGGGCAACGGAACTATGAAAAACGTTTTCTTTAATAACTTCTGTATTTATTGCCCGATCGGATTGTAATTTCGGAAATGGGTGCATATAATAAGCATCTTTACGTGTTCTAAATCTGTAACCTAAATACTTTCTTTAACATTCGTAAATTAGCGGTGGGCGTGGCACCTCAAATTTGAAATAAATTTCATCTGCGCATGTTTTATAGAATCCATCATGCCAAATTTGGTGTACGTAACTGTAATACTTTCATTAATATTCGTAAATTATCGATTTGCGTGGGCGGTGGGCTTGGCACCTAAAATTTGAAATAAATTTGATCTGGGCATAATTTATAGGAACCATCATACCAAATTTGGTGCCTGTAACTGTAATACTTTCCTTAATATTCGTAAATTCAAATTTGAAATAAACTTGATCTGCGTATGGTATACAGGAACCATCGTGTCAAATTTGGAATCTCTACCTTTTGTAATAGCTGAGATCTCGACATTCATACAGACAGACGGACAAACAGACAAACAGACAGACAGACAGACAGACGGACAGACGGACATGGCTCAATCGACTCGGCTTTTGATCCTGAGCCAGAATATATATATTTTATGGGGTCTGCCATGTGTCCTTCTGCCTGGTACATACGTTTGCACAAACTTAGTATACCATTTTTGACCATTTTCAATGGTCAAATGGTATAAAAATATAGACTGGTAATTGACTATGCAAAATTAAATAGCGTTACAATAGCAGACAAATGCCCCATACCAGATATCAAGATATTAGCACAACTAGGCAATAACAAATTGTATTCCGTCCTTGATCTCAAGAGTAGATTTCACCAAATACAGGTAAAAGAGAGCGACATAGAAACAAGTAAGAAAGCTACAGTCGAGTGTGCTCGACAGTAATATACCCGCTACCCAGCTGCTTGTACATAATTTATTTGCGGAACAAAAAAACGGCTACAATCATATTTTGACCGTAAAAGGCTATGAACTTATAATATTTATGCAAAGTCAAAATATAAAATAAAACAAGTAAGAAAGCTACAGTCGAGTGTGCTCGACTGTAATATACCCGCTACCCAGCTGCTTGTACATAATTTATTTGCGGAACAAAAAAACGGCTACAATCATATTTTGACCGTAAAAGGCTATGGACTTACAATATTTATGCAAAGTCAAAATCTAAAATAAACAAGTAAGAAAGCTACAGTCGAGTGTGCTCGACTGTAATATACCCGCTACCCAGCTGCTTGTACATAATTTATTTGCGGAACAAAAAAACGGCTACAATCATATTTTGACCGTAAAAGGCTATGAACTTATAATATTTATGCAAAGTCAAAATATAAAATAAAACAAGTAAGAAAGCTACAGTCGAGAGTGCTCGACTGTAATATACCCGCTACCCAGCTGCTTGTACATAATTTATTTGCGGAACAAAAAAACGGCTACAATCATATTTTGACCGTAAAAGGCAATGGACTTACAATATTTATGCAAAGTCAAAATCTAAAATAAACAAGTAAGAAAGCTACAGTCGAGTGTGCTCGACTGTAATATACCTGCTACCCAGCTGCTCGTACATCAAAATTTGCGGTACAGGAAAGAAAGGCTACAATGATATTTTGTCCGTAAAAGGCCATGGACTAAAATAAAAAACAAAAACAAGTAAGAAAGCTACATTCGAGTGTGCTCGACTGTAATATACCTCCTACCCAGCTGCTCGTACATCAAAATTATTTGCGGAACAATAAAGAACGGCTACAATCATATTTTGACCGTAAAAGGCCATGGACTTACAGAATTTATGCAAAGGCAAAATCTAAAAAAAAAAGCATTTTGCAAATGCAAATGCTGGCAGCGCTGCTTACAGCTATGGAAAACGTTAAGCTGAATAACTTCTGTGATTATTATCCGATTGTTACCAGATCATCTGGCTAGCTATAGTTATCATGTAAACCGAATATGAACAATATGGCAACAAAATTGCGCTTGTAATCAATTTTTTTCGATTTACAGAGGCGGAAGGGGGCGTGGCCAAAATCCAAAATAAACTTGATCAGCGTGCAATAATAACACATACTGTCACCAAATGTGGTAGTTTTAGCTCTTATAATAGCTGAGATCTAGATTTTCACACGGACAGACAGACGGACAGACAGACAGACGGACAGACGGACATGGCTATATCGACTCGGCTGTTGATCCTGAGCCAGAATATATATATACTTTATGGGGTCGGAGGTGTCTCCTTCTGCCTGTTACATACATTTTCGGTTTGAACAAAGTTATAATACCCTTCTACTCGTTGAGTAGCGGGTATAAAAAGCTGCGCTCTAACAATCGCACACAGCTGATTTAAAAGACTGTCACTTCTCCACTTGTTAACTAAGTTCATTGTGAGCCATTAAACAAATTTTAAATAAAATGCACGACCACCAATTAATGCATATTCAAAAATTAAACTTTAAGTTCTTAAAAAAAATAAAAAGAAAAAGCTTAAAAAACTTAATGGAACAAGAACAGACCCAATACCGTTAACAGCAGAAGTCATATTATTTAGAAAAGAGAACCGAAGAAATAAGATAACACCAAGATTTTCAAAACACATAGTTAAAGAAGATCACGGAATGACTATTGAATCAAAGGAAGGACAAAAAGTCCATAAAGAAAAAATAAAAAGGAAAATTAGAGATAGGCAAACAGTTTAGTAAGTCGAAACAAAA
>JAEIGP010000514.1:217500-405000 GCA_018904095.1 Zaprionus ghesquierei | reverse complement strand
GACCGGCCCATGACTATTATTAGTCATGCAGCGGGCTCGGACTGAGACGTCTAAGCTAATGAAGCTTTTTCACACCTGCCTGCTAAATTATGCGCCATGACCAGGAGTGCCATGGAGTGAGAGCACCATGCAAGCCATTTACTTGTTACAGATTGCTTATAATTAAATTATAATCAACATCAAGCCAGGCGCATCACGCAGATGCAGACGAAAATGGAGACGTAGAGACCAAGACCAAGACATGCAGCCAGTGAGACCGGTCTGAGGCCGCTGCTGCTGCTGACATGCATCTAACAAGCCTTCAACTATCTAATCAACGTACAAGTCAAAATATCAATACTTCAAGTAATCAAAATCACTTTAGAATTTCAAATCAGTTGGGCTGATGCTGCCTGCCTGCCTGCAGCGTCTCACACAAGCACCGTGTCCAGCTGCTATACGCGACAGTTGCAACTCGAGTTCAGAGGGGGGAGATTGATGAAAAAAAAAGCAATCGACGCCGACGTACACGCAGATCCAGGCACAGGTAGTTGGCGCAGGCAGTTGGCGCTGTATGGGGAGTCTTGCACCGCATGCTGCTGGGAATTCAATCAAAAGTGTCAGCGCTGGCACAACATCTTTTACTGCTAAAGGTGTCGAAACCACTAACTAAATACAGTGGTAACTGAATATTAGAATAGAATATTAGAATATTAGAAATGATAAGAAAGGCAAACAAAATCAAAAGGGAAACAAAGAGTTAATCCCTTTTTCACTGATAAGCAATTTTAACAAGTAAGAAAGCTATAGTCGAGTGTGCTCGACTGTAATATACCCGCTACCCAGCTGCTTGTACATAATTTATTTGCGGAACAAAAAAACGGCTACAATCATATTTTGACCGTAAAAGGCTATGGACTTATAATATTTATGCAAAGTCAAAATCTAAAATAAAATAAAACAAGTAAGAAAGCTACATTCGAGTGTGCTCGATTGTAATATACCCGCTACCCAGCTGCTCGTACACCAAAATTATTTGCGGAACAATAAAGAACGGCTACAATCATATTTTGACCGTAAAAGGCCATGGACTTACAATATTTATGCAAAGTCAAAATCTAAAATAAAAAAATAATTTTTTGCACACATTTAACTTTTGATGCGGGTGGGACTTGAACCCATAAATGCATAATAGTTTCGTTCGTTATGCAGTCCACAACTTAACCCATTTCACCACCGTACGCGCACACACTATTCGGCACAATGCTGCAAGCAGCGCTGCCGGCAAAAGGAGTAAAAAGTATTGAAAACGTATAACTTTTATTCAGGTACCACAAAAATCCAAGATTTATCACTTAAACAGTAAAAATAATAATTCTACCTGTTGAAGACTATAAATCGAATACGTGCATGTAAAAAACGATATGTGCCCTTTTAATACCTCTTTATATACTTGAATGGAAAGCGTTCTAGAGCACTCTAACTTTTAATAAATTTTGTTAAAACAAGTAAGAAAGCTACAGTCGAGTGTGCTCGACTGTAATATACCCGCTACCCAGCTGCTTGTACATAATTTATTTGGGGAACAAAAAAACGGCTACAATCATATTTTGACCGTAAAAGGCTATGAACTTATAATATTTATGCAAAGTCAAAATATAAAAAAACAAGTAAGAAAGGTACAGTCGAGTGTGCTCGACTGTAATATACCTGCTACCCAGCTGCTCGTACATCAAAATTTGCGGTACAGGAAAGAAAGGCTACAATGATATTTTGTCCGTAAAAGGCCATGGACTAAAATAAAAAACAAAAACAAGTAAGAAAGCTACATTCGAGTGTGCTCGACTGTAATATACCTCCTACCCAGCTGCTCGTACATCAAAATTATTTGCGGAATAATAAAGAACGGCTACAATCATATTTTGACCGGAAAAGGCCATGGACTTACAGAATTTATGCAAAGGCAAAATCTAAAAAAAAAAAGCATTTTGAAAATGCAAATGCTGGCAGCGCTGATTACAGCTATGGAAAACGTTAAGCTGAATAACTTCTGTGATTATTATCCGATTGTTACCAGATCATCTGGCTAGCTATAGTTATCATGTAAACCGAAAATGAACAATATGGCATCAAAATTGCGGTTGTAATCAATGTTTTTTCGATTTACCGGGGTGAAAGGGGGCGTGGCCAAAATGCAAAATAAACTTGATCAGCGTGCAATAATAACACATATTGTCACCAAATTTGGTAGTTCTAGCTCTTATAATAGCTGAGATCTAGATTTTCACCCGGACAGACAGACGGACAGATGGACAGACAGACAGACGGACAGACGGACATGGCTATATCGACTCGCCTGTTGATCCTGAGCCAGAATATATATATACTTTCATGGGGTCGGAGGTGTCTCCTTCTGCCTGTTACATACATTTTCGGTTTGAACAAAGTTATAATACCCTTCTACTCTATGAGTAGCGGGTATAAAAAGCTGCGCTCTAACAATCGCACACAGCTGATTTAAAAAACTGTCACTTCTCCGCTTGTTAACTAAGTTCATTGTGAGCCATTAAACAAATTTTAAATAAAATGCACGACCACCAATTAATGCATATTCAAAAATTAAACTATAAGTTCTTAAAAAAAATAAAAAGAAAAAGCTTAAAAAACTTAATGGAACAAGAACAGACCCAATACCGTTAACACCAGAAGTCATATTATTTAGAAAAGAGAACCGAAGAAATATGATAACACCAAGATTTTCAAAACACATAGTTAAAGCAGATCACGGAATGACTTTTGAATCAAAGGAAGGACAAAAAGTCCATAAAGAAAAAATAAAAAGGAAAATTAGAGATAGGCAAACAGTTTAGTAAGTCGAAACAAAAAGATAATAATAAGTACAAACAAATGAACATAAACAAATAGCTATAAGTCACACACTTATTGTACTCAATTTCCATAAATTACACGAAAACAGAACACACAACACGAGTATATTACATTTATATATATAAGGACCAGTATATAAGGACTACTATACTAATGTTAATAATAATAATTATTCTTAGTACGAACACCTAATTATAAGTACACTAGCTACACCGAAATTCGTTCCGCCATGCGTTTCATCTCGCTGGCTGTCACTTCATTCTAGGAGGGGAGGAGTTACCACTTCGGGTATACCCCATTGCACTCTGGACAGCCGCAACACTGATTACAATAGGACCGACATTCAACGTCACAGAAAAGGCTTCTTTCGCGGAAACACGGAGCAGAACAGCAACGTTACACATACACACACATACACACATACATACACACATACATATACATATATATATAAGATCTGTCTGCGAACAGCATACATACATAAAATGAAGCATATACCAATAAAAATTAATTCCTATTGTGATGTTTATCGAGAGTAGACGTGTTTTCTTTAAATAGTTTCGCAGACAAGATATGTTTTTAATTAAAATATTGTTTCCTTCCAAGCCACGGTTGGTAACTAGCGCGCCCGACAGTAAGCTACAATTCGCCTAGTTTGGAAACAAATTATCACACATTTAATTCCCTCAAAAAAAACGCTGCACAAGTTTATCCGCCACCTATTGTTTAAATTATATCTATTTGAATAGCGCCATCTACATGTGAAAACGGCACAGCTTTACACACGCTACGGCTGAAACGAAGCATCGTGACGATGACGTTACGACGCGCAGCACAGGCGCAAGCAGTGGAAGTACGGAAAACGGAATCATGGATTACTTCTGTGTTTACCGTCCGATTGGATTGTAATTAGGGGAATAGATTTATATTGCAATTATTTATGTTCATACCAAAGCAGAAAGTTGTAAACTCAATACTTCTCCTGATTATCGAAAATAATCGATTTGCGTGAGCGATGGGCGTGGCATCAAAAATTCAAAATAAACTCGATCTACCTATGGTATACAGTTGGTTGACGTTAAATAAATAAATAAATAAATAAATAAATAAATAAATAAATAAATAAATAAATAAATAAATAAATAAATAAATAAATAAATAAATAAATAAATAAATAAATAAATAAATAAATAAATAAATAAATAAATAAATAAATAAATAAATAAATAAATAAATAAATAAATAAATAAATAAATAAATAAATAAATAAATAAATAAATAAATAAATAAATAAATAAATAAATAAATAAATAAATAAATAAATCAATAAATAAATCAATAAATAAATAAATAAATAAATAAATAAATAAATAAATAAATAAGTAAATCAATAAATCAATAAATCAATAAATCAATAAATCAATAAATCAATAAATCAATAAATCAATAAATCAATAAATCAATAAATCAATAAATCAATAAATCAATAAATCAATAAATCAATAAATCAATAAATCAATAAATCAATAAATCAATAAATCAATAAATCAATAAATCAATAAATAAATAAATAAATAAATAAATAAAAAGCGGCATGAACTGGGCCTGTTGGTTCAGGAGTTCATCGCTTTTCCACTAAGCTATTGACGCTGTTATCCAACAACTGCAAAAATTTGCATTGTAGGGCATTCTTATTATTTCCTGCACAAATAAAGAATTTGCGCTGCCGGCAGCGCTGCTTACAGCTATGGAAAACGTTAAGCTGAATAACTTCTGTGTTTATTATCCGATTGTTACCAAATTTTCAGAGAGATTATTTGGCTAGCTATAGTTATCATGTAAACCCAAAATTAACAATATGGCATCAAAATTGCGCTTGTAATCAATGTTTTTTCGATTTACGGGGGCGGAAGGGGGCGTGGCCAAAATCCAAAAAAACTTGATCAGCGTGCAATAATAACACATATTGTCACCAAATTTGGTAGTCCTAGCTCTTATAATAGCTGAGATCTAGATTTTCACACGGACAGACAGACGGACAGACGGACAGACAGACAGACGGACAGACGGACAGACGGACATGGCTATATCGACTCGGCTGTTGATCCTGAGCCAGAATATATATACTTTATGGGGTCGGAGGTGTCTCCTTCTGCCTGTTACATACATTTTCGTTTTGAACAAAGTTATAATACCGTTCTACTCTATGAGTAGCGGGTATAAAAATATAAGAAAAAGCTGCGCTCTAACAATCGAACACAGCTGATTTAAGAGACTGTCACTTCTCCACTTGTTAACTAAGTTCATTGTGAGCCATTAAAAAATTTTAAATAAAATGCACGACCACCATTTAATGCATATTCAAAAATTAAAGTATAAGTTCTTAAAAAAAAAAATGAAAAAGCTTAAGCGGCATGAACTGGGAATCGAACCACTGGCCTGTCGGTTCGAGAGTTCATCGCTTTTTCACTAAGCTACTGACGCTGTTATCCAACAACTGCAAAAATTTGCATTGTAAGGCTTTCTAGTTATTTCCTGTACAAACAAAGTATTTGCGCTGCTGGCAGCGCTGCTTACAGCTATGGAAAACGTTAAGTTGAATAACTTCTGTGTTTAATATCCGATTGTTACCAAATCAGAGATCATCTGGCTAGCTACAGTTATCATGTAAACCGAAAATGAACAATATGGCAGTAAAATTGCGGTTGTAATCAATGTTTTTTCGATTTACGGGGGTGGAAGGGGGCGTGGCCAAAATCCAAAATAAACTTGATCAGCGTGCAATAATAACACATATTGTCACCAAATTTGGTAGTTCTAGCTCTTATAATAGCTGAGATCTAGATTTTCACACGGACAGACAGACGGACAGACGGACAGACAGACAGACGGACAGACGGACATGGCTATATCGACTCGCCTGTTGATCCTGAGCCAGAATATATATACTTTATGGGGTCGGGGGTGTCTCCTTCTGCCTGTTACATACATTTTCGGTTTGAACAAAGTTATAATACCCTTCTACTCTATGAGTAGCGGGTATAAAAACCCAGTCCAGTCTCAATTGAGAGCTGAGAGCGGACTGAAAATCCGAACACATTGAGAGCTTACGTAGTCAGAAATTAAGACAGAAGCAACTCAGCCTACTTGAATCGTTTTAATAGAATTGTATCGCTTGGTACCTCCTTGCTACAAATTCTACATATAAAGCCAGCAAGTCTTAAGAGAGAATACCTCTCTGTCTATATTATTTTCCATGGGATTAGCCGCAAATCGCAAGGGGAAATTTCTACAGCATTTTGCCTTGCTTCAGTCACTCAAATGTCTGCAACTTTCGTTAGCAGACATCGTGGCTGCCCAAGCCAAGCAGATTGAGAATAAGTATGGTTTGTGCCGGTGGCAAATGTGGCAAGAGAGCAGAATGTGACCGGCCCATGACTATTATTAGTCATGCAGCGGGCTCGGACTGAGACGTCTAAGCTAATGAAGCTTTTTCACACCTGCCTGCTAAATTATGCGCCATGACCAGGAGTGCCATGGAGTGAGAGCACCATGCAAGCCATTTACTTGTTACAGATTGCTTATAATTAAATTATAATCAACATCAAGCCAGGCGCATCACGCAGATGCAGACGAAAATGGAGACGTAGAGACCAAGACCAAGACATGCAGCCAGTGAGACCGGTCTGAGGCCGCTGCTGCTGCTGACATGCATCTAACAAGCCTTCAACTATCTAATCAACGTACAAGTCAAAATATCAATACCTCAAGTAATCAAAATCACTTTAGAATTTCAAATCAGTTGGGCTGATGCTGCCTGCCTGCCTGCAGCGTCTCACACAAGCACCGTGTCCAGCTGCTATACGCGACAGTTGCAACTCGTGTTCAGAGGGGGGAGATTGATGAAAAAAAAGCAACAACAACTAAAATTATTCGAATTTAATGGGCGCAACGCGCGTGGAGACTTAACAAGTGAGGCAACGCCAACTACAACAAAAACAACAACTGAGACGTTTCACAGACATGTTAGGAAAAGCTAAAAGTGGACCTGCTGCCTGTTGCCTGGTCCTGCCTGTGTCTGGTCTGGCCTGGTCTTTTCCAGTTATACTGTGCTCGCACTGTGACCTGTCATCATGATTGATACGTTTGATGGATTCATTCGAGCTGACTGCTGTGTGGCGTTCAGTTTTAAAGTTTGCTGATTGATCCCAGCGTGTTGATTACAATCGACGCCGACGTACACGCAGATCCAGGCACAGGTAGTTGGCGCAGGCAGTTGGCGCTGTATGGGGAGTCTTGCACCGCATGCTGCTGGGAATTCAATCAAAAGTGTCAGCGCTGGCACCACATCTTTTACTGCTAAAGGTGTCGAAACCACTAACTAAATACAGTGGTAACTGAATATTAGAATAGAATATTAGAATATTAGAAATGATAAGAAAGGCAAACAAAATCAAAAGGGAAACAAAGAGTTAATCCCTTTTTCACTGATAAGCAATTTTAACAAGTAAGAAAGCTATAGTCGAGTGTGCTCGACTGTAATATACCCGCTACCCAGCTGCTTGTACATAATTCATTTGCGGAACAAAAAAACGGCTACAGTCATATTTTGACCGTAAAAGGCTATGGACTTATAATATTTATGCAAAGTCAAAATCTAAAATAAAACAAGTAAGAAAGCTACATTCGAGTGTGCTCGATTGTAATATACCCGCTACCCAACTGCTCGTACATCAAAATTATTTGCGAAACAATAAAGAACGGCTACAATCATATTTTGACCGTAAAAGGCCATGGACTTACAATATTTATGCAAAGTCAAAATCTAAAATAAAAAAATAATTTTTTGCACACATTTAACTTTTGATGCGGGTGGGACTTGAACCCATAAATGCATAATAGTTTCGTTCGTTATGCAGTCCACAACTTAACCCATTTCACCACCGTACGCGCACACACTATTCGGCACAATGCTGCAAGCAGCGCTGCCGGCAAAAGGAGTAAAAAGTATTGAAAACGTATAACTTTTATTCAGGTACCACAAAAATCCAAGATTTATCACTTAAACAGTAAAAATAATAATTCTACCTGTTGAAGACTATAAATCGAATACGTGCATGTAAAAAACGATATGTGCCCTTTTAATACCTCTTTATATACTTGAATGGAAAGCGTTCTAGAGCACTCTAACATTTAATAAATTTTGTTAAAACAAGTAAGAAAGCTACAGTCGAGTGTGCTCGACTGTAATATACCCGCTACCCAGCTGCTTGTACATAATTTATTTGGGGAACAAAAAAACGGCTACAATCATATTTTGACCGTAAAAGGCTATGAACTTATAATATTTATGCAAAGTCAAAATATAAAAAAAAACAAGTAAGTAAGGTACAGTCGAGTGTGCTCGACTGTAATATACCTGCTACCCAGCTGGTCGTACATCAAAATTTGCGGTACAGGAAAGAAAGGCTACAATGATATTTTGTCCGTAAAAGGCCATGGACTAAAATAAAAAACAAAAACAAGTAAGAAAGCTACATTCGAGTGTGCTCGACTGTAATATACCTCCTACCCAGCTGCTTGTACATCAAAATTATTTGCGGAACAATAAAGAACGGCTACAATCATATTTTGACCGTAAAAGGCCATGGACTTACAGAATTTATGCAAAGGCAAAATCTAAAAAAAAAGCATTTTGCAAATGCAAATGCTGGCAGCGCTGCTTACAGCTATGGAAAACGTTAAGCTGAATAACTTCTGTGATTATTATCCGATTGTTACCAGATCATCTGGCTAGCTATAGTTATCATGTAAACCGAAAATGAACAATATGGCAGTAAAATTGCGGTTGTAATCAATGTTTTTTCGATTTACCGGGGTGGAAGGGGGCGTGGCCAAAATCCAAAATAAACTTGATCAGCGTGCAATAATAACACATATTGTCACCAAATTTGGTAGTTCTAGCTCTTATAATAGCTGAGATCTAGATTTTCACACGGACAGACAGACGGACAGATAGACAGACGGACAGACGGACATGGCTATATCGACTCGGCTGTTGTTCCTGAGCCAGAATATATATATATACTTTATGGGGTCGGAGGTGTCTCCTTCTGCCTGTTACATACATTTTCGGTTTGAACAAAGTTATAATACCCTTCTACTCTATGAGTAGCGGGTATAAAAAGCTGCGCTCTAACAATCGCACACAGCTGATTTAAAAGACTGTCACTTCTCCGCTTGTTAACTTAGTTCATTGTGAGCCATTAAACAAATTTTAAATAAAATGCACAACCACCAATTAATGCATATTCAAAAATTAAACTATAAGTTCTTAAAAAAAATAAAAAGAAAAAGCTTAAAAAACTTAATGGAACAAGAACAGACCCAATACCGTTAACAGCAGAAGTCATATTATTTAGAAAAGAGAACCGAAGAAATAAGATAACACCAAGATTTTCAAAACACATAGTTAAAGCAGATCACGGAATGACTTTTGAATCAAAGGAAGGACAAAAAGTCCATAAAGAAAAAATAAAAAGGAAAATTAGAGATAGGCAAACAGTTTAGTAAGTCGAAACAAAAAGATAATAATAAGTACAAACAAATGAACATAAACAAATAGCTATAAGTCACACACTTATTGTACTCAATTTCCATAAATTACACGAAAACAGAACACACAACACGAGTATATTACATTTATATATATAAGGACTAGTATATAAGGACTACTATACTAATGTTAATAATAATAATTATTCTTAGTACGAACACCTAATTATAAGTACACTAGCTACACCGAAATTCGTTCCGCCATGCGTTTCATCTCGCTGGCTGTCACTTCATTCTAGGAGGGGAGGAGTTACCACTTCGGGTATACCCTATTGCACTCTGGACAGCAGCAACACTGATTACAATAGGACCGACATTCAACGTCACAGAAAAGGCTTCTTTCGCGGAAACACGGAGCAGAACAGCAACGTTACACATACACACACATACACACATACATACACACATACATATACATATATATATAAGATCTGTCTGCGAACAGCATACATACATAAAATGAAGCATATACCAATAAAAATTAATTCCTATTGTGATGTTTATCGAGAGTAGACGTGTTTTCTTTAAATAGTTTCGCAGACAAGATATGTTTCTAATTAAAATATTGTTTCCTTCCAAGCCACGGTTGGTAACTAGCGCGCCCGACAGTAAGCTACAATTCGCCTAGTTTGGAAACAAATTATCACACATTTAATTCCATCAAAAAAACGCTGCACAAGTTTATCCGCCACCTATTGTTTAAATTATATCTATTTGAATAGCGCCATCTACATGTGAAAACGGCACAGCTTTACACACGCTACGGCTGAAACGAAGCATCGTGACGATGACGTTACGACGCGCAGCACAGGCGCAAGCAGTGGAAGTACGGAAAACGGAAACATGGATTACTTCTGTGTTTACCGTCCGATTGGATTGTAATTAGGGGAATAGATTTATATTGCAATTATTTATGTTCATACCAAAGCAGAAAGTTGAAAACTCAATACTTCTCCTGATTATCGAAAATAATCGATTTGCGTGAGCGATGAGCGTGGCATCAAAAATTGAAAATAAACTCGATCTACCTATGGTATACAGTTGGTTGACGTTAAATAAATAAATAAATAAATAAATAAATAAATAAATAAATAAATAAATAAATAAATAAATAAATAAATAAATAAATAAATAAATAAATAAATAAATAAATAAATAAATTAATTAATTAATTAATTAATAAATAAATAAATAAATAAATAAATAAATCAATAAATCAATAAATAAATCAATAAATAAATCAATAAATCAATAAATAAATCAATAAATAAATAAATAAATAAATAAATAAATAAATAAATAAATAAATAAATAAATAAATAAATAAATAAATAAATAAATAAATAAATAAATAAATAAAAAGCGGCATGAACTGGGCCTGTTGGTTCAGGAGTTCATCGCTTTTCCACTAAGCTATTGACGCTGTTAAAATTTGCATTGTAAGGCATTCTTATTATTTCCTGCACAAATAAAGAATTTGCGCTGCCGGCAGCGCTGCTTACAGCTATGGAAAACGTTAAGCTGAATAACTTCTGTGTTTATTATCCGATTGTTACCAAATTTTCAGAGAGATTATTTGGCTAGCTATAGTTATCATGTAAACCCAAAATTAACAATATGGCATCAAAATTTCGCTTGTAATCAATGTTTTTTCGATTTACCGGGGTGGAAGGGGGCGTGGCCAAAATCCAAAAAAACTTGATCAGCGTGCAATAATAACACATATTGTCACCAAATTTGGTAGTCCTAGCTCTTATAATAGCTGAGATCTAGATTTTCACACGGACAGACAGACGGACAGACAGACAGACGGACAGACGGACAGACGGACATGGCTATATCGACTCGGCTGTTGATCCTGAGCCAGAATATATATACTTTATGGGGTCGGAGGTGTCTCCTTCTGCCTGTTACATACATTTTCGTTTTGAACAAAGTTATAATACCCTTCTACTCTATGAGTAGCGGGTATAAAAAAAACATTTTTGCACACATTTAATTTTTGATGCGGGCGGGACTCGAACCCGTAAATGCATAATAGTACTGTTCGTTTTGCAGTCCACAACTTAACCCATTAACCACCGTACACACACACACGATTCGGCACAAGGCTGCAAGCAGCGCTGCCGGCACCGCTGCTTACAGCTATGGAAAACAATAAGCTGAATAACTTCTGTGTTTATTATCCGATTGTTACCAAATTTTCAGAGATCATTTGGCTAGCTATAGTCATCATGTAAGCCGAAAATGAACAATATGGCAGTAAAATTGCGGTTGTAATCAATGTTTTTTCGATTTACGGGGGTGGAAGGGGGCGTGGCCAAAATCCAAAATAAACTTGATCAGCGTGCAATAATAACACATATTGTCACCAAATTTGGTAGTTCTAGCTCTTATAATAGCTGAGATCTAGATTTTCACACGGACAGACAGACGGACAGACGGACATGGCTATATCGACTCGGCTGTTGATCCTGAGCCAGAATATATTTACTTTATGGGGTCGGGGGTGTCTCCTTCTGCCTGTTACATACATTTTCGGTTTGAACAAAGTTATAATACCGTTCTACTCTATGAGTAGCGGGTATAAAAACCCAGTCCAGTCTCAATTGAGAGCTGAGAGCGGACTGAAAATCCGAACACATTGAGAGCTTACGTAGTCAGAAATTAAGACAGAAGCAACTCAGCCTACTTGAATCGTTTTAATAGAATTGTATCGCTTGGTACCTCCTTGCTACAAATTCTACATATAAAGCCAGCAAGTCTTAAGAGAGAATACCTCTCTGTCTATATTATTTTCCATGGGATTAGCCGCAAATCGCAAGGGGAAATTTCTACAGCATTTTGCCTTGCTTCAGTCACTCAAATGTCTGCAACTTTCGTTAGCAGACATCGTGGCTGCCCAAGCCAAGCAGATTGAGAATAAGTATGGTTTGTGCCGGTGGCAAATGTGGCAAGAGAGCAGAATGTGACCGGCCCATGACTATTATTAGTCATGCAGCGGGCTCGGACTGAGACGTCTAAGCTAATGAAGCTTTTTCACACCTGCCTGCTAAATTATGCGCCATGACCAGGAGTGCCATGGAGTGAGAGCACCATGCAAGCCATTTACTTGTTACAGATTGCTTATAATTAAATTATAATCAACATCAAGCCAGGCGCATCACGCAGATGCAGACGAAAATGGAGACGTAGAGACCAAGACCAAGACATGCAGCCAGTGAGACCGGTCTGAGGCCGCTGCTGCTGCTGACATGCATCTAACAAGCCTTCAACTATCTAATCAACGTACAAGTCAAAATATCAATACCTCAAGTAATCAAAATCACTTTAGAATTTCAAATCAGTTGGGCTGATGCTGCCTGCCTGCCTGCAGCGTCTCACACAAGCACCGTGTCCAGCTGCTATACGCGACAGTTGCAACTCGAGTTCAGAGGGGGGAGATTGATGAAAAAAAAAGCAATCGACGCCGACGTACACGCAGATCCAGGCACAGGTAGTTGGCGCAGGCAGTTGGCGCTGTATGGGGAGTCTTGCACCGCATGCTGCTGGGAATTCAATCAAAAGTGTCAGCGCTGGCACAACATCTTTTACTGCTAAAGGTGTCGAAACCACTAACTAAATACAGTGGTAACTGAATATTAAAATAGAATATTAGAATATTAGAAATGATAAGAAAGGCAAACAAAATCAAAAGGGAAACAAAGAGTTAATCCCTTTTTCACTGATAAGCAATTTTAACAAGTAAGAAAGCTATAGTCGAGTTTGCTCGACTGTAATATACCCGCTACCCAGCTGCTCGTACATCAAAATTATTTGCGGAACAATAAAGAACGGCTACAATCATATTTTGACCGTAAAAGGCCATGGACTTACAATATTTATGCAAAGTCAAAATCTAAAATAAAAAAAATAATTTTTTGCACACATTTAACTTTTGATGCGGGTGGGACTTGAACCCATAAATGCATAATAGTTTCGTTCGTTATGCAGTCCACAACTTAACCCATTTCACCACCGTACGCGCACACACTATTCGGCACAATGCTGCAAGCAGCGCTGCCGGCAAAAGGAGTAAAAAGTATTGAAAACGTATAACTTTTATTCAGGTACCACAAAAATCCAAGATTTATCACTTAAACAGTAAAAATAATAATTCTACCTGTTGAAGACTATAAATCGAATACGTGCATGTAAAAAACGATATGTGCCCTTTTAATACCTCTTTATATACTTGAATGGAAAGCGTTCTAGAGCACTCTAACTTTTAATAAATTTTGTTAAAACAAGTAAGAAAGCTACAGTCGAGTGTGCTCGACTGTAATATACCCGCTACCCAGCTGCTTGTACATAATTTATTTGGGGAACAAAAAAACGGCTACAATCATATTTTGACCGTAAAAGGCTATGAACTTATAATATTTATGCAAAGTCAAAATATAAAAAAAAACAAGTAAGAAAGGTACAGTCGAGTGTGCTCGACTGTAATATATCTGCTACCCAGCTGCTCGTACATCAAAATTTGCGGTACAGGAAAGAAAGGCTACAATGATATTTTGTCCGTAAAAGGCCATGGACTAAAATAAAAAACAAAAACAAGTAAGAAAGCTACAGTCGAGTGTGCTCGACTGTAATATACCCGCTACCCAGCTGCTTGTACATAACTTATTTGGGGAACAAAAAAACGGCTACAATCATATTTTGACCGTGTTTGCACACTTTTAATTTTGATGCGGGCGGGACTCGAACCCGTAAATGCATAATAGTAATGTTCGTTTTGCAGTCCACAACTTAACCCATTTCACCTAGACATTTACGCCGCCGCGCCACGCCGCCGCCGCCGCCGATTTTTCCCTTTTCTGACGCGCCGCCGCCACATCACAAAAAAAACGGCGCGGCGGCGGCGGCGGCGGCGGCGGCGGCGCTCGGCGTCATACTTTTTCCTCCAATCTCGAAAACTACAAAGTTTAGCATAAAACCGTGTTGAAAAAGGGCCATCCATATTTCTGATACAGTGTTGCAAAGTTTTTACATAATTTAAGCATTGACCAACTGTGAACAGCTGTTCACAGCACTTTTGACTTATTGGCTTGCGTAAATAATATTCTAAAGTAAGTTTTACAGCATATTTTAGTTTTAAAAATATTCTAATTCTATCTTTTTAATTAAGATGGACAAGTCGGTGAATATGTATTCAATTAAACTGCAACATAACATGAATCGTAAAAGTAAAGTTTGGGAGTTTTTTGGCGTCTTGCAAGATACTAGGGAAAACAAATGCATAGAAGAGGACAAGGTTTACTGTAAACTATGTTTGGATAAACAGAAAAAAGTCGACGAAACAACCATTTTTTCATGGTAATAAGTAATTTAATTTTTGGTAGGATTCACATTAAAATTTTGTTAATTGTTTCGGTGCTAAGATTCAGTCGTTTTTCACGAATTGTTCAACTGGGAATTTAAGTCGTCATCTTAAAAATGAACATAATGTTCGTGATGATATCGGTTCTCCGAGTACTCGTGGAACATTGTCAAATTTTTTCACCAAATCCACGCCAACTAGATCTCCAAGAGATAGTAAATGGGCGCTGGGACGAGAGCTAGCTTTGTGGATGGCTAGAGATCTGCTACCATTTCATATAATTAGCCACAATGGACTTAAAGACTTTTTTACCAAATACAAAGTTGTGGTAGCTGCTGATGACATTCCACATTATAAAACACTTTCAACAACTGCACTAGAGGATGTGTACCAGTGTATTTTTCAAGCTGTTACCCGGATTGTATCTGGACAAAAATATTTTGCTCTAACTTTTGATTTGTGGACAGATAACTATAGAAGAAGAAGTTATATAACATTTACTTTCCACTATCTTTCTTCGAACTTCGAGTTGAAGCATTTAACGCTGGAAACAAAATACCTTTCAAAATCTCACTCGGCAAGTAATATTTTAACAGAGCTTGAAGAAGTAACTGCAATGTATAATTTGCAAATGGGATCTAATTTCGTTGTTACCGACCAAGGCAGCAATATCAAAAAAGCTATTAATTTGGGTTTGATAAACAATCATTTCTGCCTCGGACATGGACTACACAATTTGCTAAATGTAGATGGCTATAATTCCGAGAAGGAAATTAAAGATTTAATTGTGAAGTGCAAAAGTATTGTGAGTGCCTTACGATTTAAGACTCATGTCTTGAGATGTCAAGCTGACTCAATTCAAAAAGAAGTTTTGTCAAACATCGACAATTTGGAAGAACTGCTAGTATAAGCAAGTGAAACTGAAATGACCTCAAAGAAAGTCTGTTAATTTATAAGTTGTTTTTTATTTGTAATTTAAAATTTTTCATTTAATATTAATAGATTTTAAGCAACTAAATGAATGAAATGGAGACTATATGAAATATACTGTTAATTTGTTTTAAATCGTTATTTTTATTTGTACATAAATTTTTAGATTAAAAAATTTATGGCTTTTATATGTATAAAGTCTATAAAAAAGTAACGATCTTTTTTAAAATTTATAATTTTTTTTAAATAATATAAGGATCTATTAAATAATTGCATACGCCGCCGGCCGCCGACTTATATGGCGGCGTAGCTGCCGCCGCCGCCGCCGGTTCTATCTGACGGCTACGCCGTCGCCGCCGGCAATTTTTGGGCCCTACGCCGCCGCCGAAGCTAAAACGATCGGCGTAAACCTCTAATTTCACCACCGTACACGCACACACGATTCGGCACAATGCTGCAAGCAGCGCTGCCGGCAGCGCTGCTTACACCTATGGAAAACGTTAAGCTGAATAACTTCTGTGTTTATTATCCGATTGTTACCAAATTTTCAGAGATCATCTGGCTAGCTATAGTTATCATGTTAACTGAAAATGAAGAATATGGCATCAAAATTGCACTTGTTATCAATGTTTTTCGATTTGCGGAAGGGGGCGTGGCCAAAATCCAAAATAAACTTGATCAGCGTGCAATAATAACACATATTGTCACCAAATTTGGTTGTCCTAGCTCTTATAATAGCTGAGATCTAGATTTTCACACGGACAGACAGACGGACAGACGGACATGGCTATATCGACTCGGCTGTTGATCCTGAGCCAGAATATATATACTTTATGGGGTCGGAGGTGTCTCCTTCTGCCTGTTACATACATTTTCGGTTTGAACAAAGTTATAATACCCTTCTACTCTATGAGTAGCGGGTATAAACACTAAAATCAATTAATAATTTTTAACTTAGTGGGCAGGGGCAAACATTGTACTCCTGAAAAAAGAAATAGCATAGTGCGGCTCAGAAACCTGGGAAAAACATATAAAGACATCCAGGAAATATGTGGATGTTGTGGATGGTTTATAATGCTTTAAACTTTAGAGAAATGCCCGAAAATCGTGGTCTCCGACGTAAAACCACGCCTCGCCACCAGACATGTCAAAGCACGTTTGGATCCTAGGTACACTTTGAAGACAGTTAAGCACGGCGAATTGAGTATTATGGTATGGGCATGTTTTTTTTACCGTGGAGTAGGCCCTATATTCATGATTGATGGGATCATGGATCGATCTGTATTGTTAACATATTAGAAAATGTTATGTTGCATTATGCCGATTGGGAAATGCCACTAAAGTGGACGTTTAAACAAGATAACGACCTCAAACATACAAGCAAACTGGTCAAAAGCTGGATGGCATCAAAGCGGATGCTTTCTCCGGACTTAAATCCCATTGAAAGCCTATGGGGAGATGTTAAACGATATGTTGCAAATGCAAATCCAACTTCTCGATCACAGCTTTGGGAGATTGTTTAAAAATCATTGAAGCGGATCCCTGTCAAGCGCTGCCAGGACTTGGAGGATTCTATGCCTCGCAGATGCCAGGCCGTAATAAATAATAATGGGTACACGACCAAGTACCAACCCAAACAAACAAATTAAAAAAGTTTCTTGAAGTTCTACATTGTTATTTTTCAACTAATTCCCATGTTTTCGTTACTCACTGCTATTGCTAAGAACAGCTGAAAACAGCACTTTTTTGTTTTAATTAATAATGTAAAAAAAATTAACAACACTTTGAATAATAAATTGATTTGTTTTTGTTTAAAATAAACACAAATTTTAATTTGTGAACATTTATTTACTTTTTGATATATAAAATTAAGTTTAAAGTTGCAGCTAAAAGCACTGCTATTATTAAGAACAAAGCTGTATATACTTCATGGGGTCAGAGATGTCTCCATCAGCTTGGTACATACATTTTCGTTTTTAACAAAGTTATAATACGGGTATAACAAGTAAGGAAAGCTACAGTCGAGCGCGCCCGACCGTAAGATACCATTCGACCAACTTCGTAGTTGCACTAACTAGTACTAACTCGCTCTCCCACACACATTCAGACACACACACAAAAGCTAAAACGATGTATGACGATATGCTGCAATGACGCGGGCAACGGAACGTTTTCTTTAAAAATATGTAATACTGTAGTGGGGCGTGGGCGTGGCACTCCAAATTTGAAATAGACTTGATCTGCGTATGGTATACACGAACCATCATGTCAAATTTGGTGTCTCTAGCTGTTGTAATAGCTGAGATCTCGACGTTTATACAGACAGACGGACAGACAGAGATGGCTCAATCGACTCGGATGTTCATCCTAAGCCAGAATATATATACTTTATGGGGTCTGCCATGTCTCCTTCTGCCTGTTTCACACTTTTGCACAAACTTAGTATTCCATTTTTAACCATTTTCAATGGTCGAATGGTAAAAAAAGTCCGAAAAAATCCTAGAATTTAAAACCTACATAAGTACGTTCAGTCTAAAAAAAATAATATAAATAAAATAATAAAAAACAAGTAAAGAAAGCTACAGTCGAGCGCTCCCGACAGTAAGATACCATTCGCCCAGTTTCAAAACAAATTATCACACATTTAATTCCATCAAAAAACTCTGGACAAGTTTATCCGTCACCTATTGTTTAAATTAGATCTATCTGTGAATAGCGCCATCTACATGTGAAAACATAGCAATCAGCTGTACACACGCTACGGCTGAAACAAAGCATCGTTACGATGACGTCACGATATGCTGCAAAGGCGCAAAGAGTGTAACTATGGAAAACGTTTAGATGAATATCTTCTGTGTTTATTGTTCGATCGGATTGTAATTTTTAGAATAGATTTGTATTGTAATTATCTATGTTCATACCAAAGCAGAAAGCTATAACTTCAATACTTTTCCTAATAATCATAAATTATCGATTTGCGTGAGCGGTGGAGTGACATCGAAAGTTGAAAATAAACTAAACGATCTACCTATGGTATACAAGAACCTTCATGTGAAATTAGGTGTGTCTAGCTTTTGTAATAGCTGAGATCTAGACGTTCGATCGGACAGACGGACAGACAGACAGACGGACTGACAGACTGACAGACGGACACGGCTCAATCGACTCAGCTAGTGATTATGAGTGAGAATATATGTATATACTTTGTGGGGTCTGCCACGCCTCCTTCTGCCTGTTACATACATTTGCACAAAGTTAGTATATCATTTTTGACCATTTTCAATGGTCGAATGGTATAAAATGTAATAAAAAATCATTCCATTGTACACCTAGAAACGAATGAAATATTCCAACTCAAAGAGCAAATGTTAAAAATACCAACAAATTGTAAACTATCCAATAATCTAAAAATTTGTAATAAGGACAAACCTAATAACACAATAAAACCTAAATAACACAAAGTGTTTTTAAACCCGCTACTCATAGAGTAGAAGGGTATTATAACTTTGTTCAAAACGAAAATGTATGTAACAGGCAGAAGGAGACACCTCCGACCCCATAAAGTATATATATTCTGGCTCAGGATCAACAGCCGAGTCGATATAGCCATGTCCGTCTGTCCGTCTGTCTGTCTGTCTGTCTGTCCGTCAGTCCGTCTGTCCGTCTGTCTGTCCGTGTGAAAATCTAGATCTCAGCTATTATAAGAGCTAGGACTACAAAATTTGGTGACAATATGTGTTATTATTGCACGCTGATCAAGTTTATTTTGGATTTTGGCCACGCCCCCTTCCGCCCCCGTAAATCGAAAAAACATTGATTACAAGCGCATGATAACTATAGCTAGCCAAATAATCTCTGAAAATTTGGTAACAATCGGATAATAAACACAGAAGTTATTCAGCTTAACGTTTTCCATAGCTGTAAGCAGCGCTGCCGGCAGTACGGTGGTGAAATGGGTTAAGTTGTGGACTGCAAAACGAACAGTACTATTATGCATTTACGGGTTCGAGTCCCGCCCGCATCAAAAATTAAATGTGTGCAAAAATGTTTTTTTTATACCCGCTACTCATAGAGTAGAAGGATATTATAACTTTGTTCAAACCGAAAACGTATTTAACAGGCAGAAGGAGACACCTCCGACCCCATAAAGTATATATATTCTGGCTCAGGATCAACGGCCGAGTCGATATAGCCATGTCCGTCTGTCCGTCTGTCTGTCTGTCCGTCTGTCCGTCTGTTCGTCTGTCCGTCTGTCTGTCCGTGTGAAAATCTAGATCTCAGCTACGAGGGTCGTTTGATAAGACCGTGACTTTTTGTATTTGCCGCGCACCTGCTCTAAATACAACACTGCTCCTGTCAGCAGTTATCGATTAACAGCTGACTGTAAAATTTTGAGAAAGCTGCGTTTTTTGGTTTGCGTTTTATAGGCATTGAAAGCAGACGATCTCGTGAATTTTAACGAAAATGGAAAAAAGTGAATTTCGTGTGCTAATTAAGCATTATTTTTTGCGTAAAAAATCCATCACCGAAACCAAGGAAAGACTTGATAAATATTATGGGGACTCTGCACCATCAATTTCAATGGTTAAGAAATGGTTTACTGAGTTCCGTTGTGGTCGTACCAGTACAAGTGATGCCGAACGTTCAGGTCGCCCAAAAGAGGTCGTCATGCCAGAAATCGTCGACAAAATCCATGGAATGATATTGGATGATCGGAGAATGAAAGTGCGTGAGGTAGCTGAGGCTGTAGGCATCTCAACTGAACGGGTACATCACATTTTACATGAATATTTGGACATGAAAAAGCTTTCCGCGCGATGGGTGCCGCGATTGCTCACACACGACCATAAGCGCAACCGTGTGACCATTTCAAAGGAGTGTTTGGCGATGTTCAACCGCAATCCAAACGAATTTTTGCGCCGTTTCGTTACCGTAGACGAAACATGGATCCACCACACCACACCAGAGACCAAAGAACAATCAAGACAGTGGGTTTCTCCGGGTGAACGTGCACCAAAGAAGGCCAAGGTGGGTCTGTCGGCCAACAAGGTCATGGCCACAGTTTTTTGGGATGCACAAGGTATCATTCACATCGATTACCTTGAAAAGGGTAAAACGATCACCGGCGAATATTATTTAGAGCTTTTGGACAGATTCGATATTGATTTGAAGCAGAAACGACCGCATTTGGCGAAAAAAAAGTGCTGTTCCATCAGGACAATGCACGGGTGCACACGTGTGTAGTCAGCATGCCAAAATTTCATAAATTGGGCTACGAACTGCTACCCCATCCAGCATATTCTCCAGATTTAGCCCCCTGTGACTATTTTTTGTTTCCAAACATGAAGAAATGGCTCGGCGGTAAGAGATTCGGGTCAAATGAAGAGGTCATCACAGAAACAAACGACTATTTTGAGGGCCTTGAGAAAACCTATTATTTGGAAGGAATAAAAAAATTGGAAAAACGCTGGACTAAATGTATAGAGCTAAAAGGAGATTATGTTGAGAAATAAAACGCTTCTTTGACGAAAAAAATATATTTTATTCAAAAAGTCACGGACTTATCAAACGACCCTCGTATTATAAGAGCTAGAACTACCAAATTTGGTGACAGTATGTGTTATTATTGCACGCTGGTCAAGTTTATTTTGGATTTTGGCCACGCCCCCTTCCGCCCCCGTAAATCGAAAAAACATTGATTACAAGCGCAATTTTGATGCCATATTATTCATTATCGGTTTACATGATAACTATAGCTAGCCAAATAATCTCTGATTTGCTAACAATCGGATAATAAACACAGAAGTTATTCAGCTTAACGTTTTCCATAGCTGTAAGCAGCGCTGCCGGCAGCGCTGCTTGCAGCATTGTGCCGAATCGTGTGTGCGTGTACGGTGGTGAAATGGGTTAAGTTGTGGACTGCAAAACGAACAGTACTATTATGCATTTACGGGTTCGAGTCCCGCCCGCATCAAAAATTAAATGTGTGCAAATCTAGATCTCAGCTATTATAAGAGCTAGGACTACCAAATTTGGTGACAATATGTGTTATTATTGCACGCTGATCAAGTTTTTTTGGATTTTGGCCACGCCCCCTTCCGCCCCCGTAAATCGAAAAAACATTGATTACAAGCGCAATTTTGATGCCATATTGTTCATTTTGGGTTTACATGATAACTATAGCTAGCCAAATAATCTCTCTGAAAATTTGGTAACAATCGGATAATAAACACAGAAGTTATTCAGCTTAACGTTTTCCATAGCTGTAAGCAGCGCTGCCGGCAGCGCAAATTTTTTATTTGTGCAGGAAATAATAAGAATGCCTTACAATGCAAATTTTTGCAGTTGTTGGATAACAGCGTCAATAGCTTAGTGGAAAAGCGATGAACTCCTGAACCAACAGGCCCAGTTCATGCCGCTTTTTATTTATTTATTTATTTATTTATTTATTGATTTATTGATTTATTGATTTATTGATTTATTGATTTATTGATTTATTGATTTATTTATTTATTTATTTATTTATTTATTTATTTATTTATTTATTTATTTATTTATTTATTTATTTATTGATTTATTGATTTATTGATTTATTTATTTATTTATTTATTTATTGATTTATTGATTTATTGATTTATTTATTTATTTATTTATTTATTTATTTATTTATTTATTTATTTATTTATTTATTTATTTATTTATTTATTTATTTATTTATTTATTTATTTATTTATTTATTTATTTATTTATTTATTTATTTATTTATTTATTTATTTATTTATTTATTTATTTATTTATTTTTTTATTTATTTATTTATTTATTTATTTATTTATTTATTTATTTATTTATTTATTTATTTATTTATTTATTTATTTATTTATTTATTTATTTATTTATTTATTTATTTATTTATTTATTTATTTATTTATTTATTTATTTATTTATTTATTTATTTATTTATTTATTTATTTATTTATTTATTTATTTATTTATTTATTTATTTATTTATTTATTTATTTATTTATTTATTTATTTATTTATTTATTTATTTAACGTCAACCAACTGTATACCATAGGTAGATCGAGTTTATTTTCAATTTTTGATGCTACGCTCATCGCTCACGCAAATCGATTATTTTCGATAATCAGGAGAAGTATTGAATTTACAACTTTCTGCTTTGGTATGAACATAAATAATTGCAATATAAATCTATTCCCCTAATTACAATCCAATCGGACGGTAAACACAGAAGTAATCCATGTTTCCGTTTTCCGTACTTCCACTGCTTGCGCCTGTGCTGCGCGTCGTAACGTCATCGTCACGATGCTTCGTTTCAGCCGTAGCGTGTGTAAAGCTGTGCCGTTTTCACATGTAGATGGCGCTATTCAAATAGATATAATTTAAACAATAGGTGGCGGATAAACTTGTGCAGCGTTTTTTTGATGAAATAAAATGTGTGATAATTTGTTTCCAAACTGGGCGAATTGTAGCTTACTGTCGGGCGCGCTAGTTACCAACCGTGGCTTGGAAGGAAACAATATTTTAATTAGAAACATATCTTGTCTGCGAAACTATTTAAAGAAAACACGTCTACTCTCGATAAACATCACAATAGGAATTAATTTTTATTGGTATATGCTTCATTTTATGTATGTATGCTGTTCGCAGACAGATCTTATATATATATGTATATGTATGTGTGTATGTATGTGTGTATGTGTGTGTATGTGTAACGTTGCTGTTCTGCTCCGTGTTTCCGCGAAAGAAGCCTTTTCTGTGACGTTGAATGTCGGTCCTATTGTAATCAGTGTTGCTGCTGTCCAGAGTGCAATGGGGTATACCCGAAGTGGTAACTCCTCCCCTCCTAGAATGAAGTGACAGCCAGCGAGATGAAACGCATGGCGGAACGAATTGCGGTGTAGCTAGTGTACTTATAATTAGGTGTTCGTACTAAGAATAATTATTATTATTAACATTAGTATAGTAGTCCTTATATACTAGTCCTTATATATATAAATGTAATATACTCGTGTTGTGTGTTCTGTTTTCGTGTAATTTATGGAAATGGCCTATCTCTAATTTTCCTTTTTATTTTTTCTTTATGGACTTTTTGTCCTTCCTTTGATTCAAAAGTCATTCCGTGATCTGCTTTAACTATGTGTTTTGAAAATCTTGGTGTTATCTTATTTCTTCGGTTCTCTTTTCTAAATAATATGACTTCTGCTGTTAACGGTATTGGGTCTGTTCTTGTTCCATTAAGTTTTTTAAGCTTCTTCTTTTTATTTTTTTTAAGAACTTATAGTTTAATTTTTGAATATGCATTAATTGATGGTCGTGCATTTTATTTAAAATTTGTTTAATGGCTCACAATGAACTTAGTTAACAAGCGGAGAAGTGACAGTCTTTTAAATCAGCTGTGTGCGATTGTTTGAGCGCAGCTTTTTATACCCGCTACTCATAGAGTAGAAGGGTATTATAACTTTGTTCAAACCGAAAATGTATGTAACAGGCAGAAGGAGACACCTCCGACCCCATAAAGTATATATATATTCTGGCTCAGGATCAACAGCCGAGTCGATATAGCCATGTCCGTCTGTCTGTCTGTCCGTCTGTCTGTCCGTGTGAAAATCTGGATCTCAGCTATTATAGGAGCTAAAACTACCACATTTGGTGACAGTATGTGTTATTATTGCACGCTGATCAAGTTTATTTTGGATTTTGGGCACGCCCCCTTCCGCCTCTGTAAATCGAAAAAATTGATTACAAGCGCAATTTTGTTGCCATATTGTTCATATTCGGTTTACATGATAACTATAGCTAGCCAGATGATCTGGTAACAATCGGATAATAATCACAGAAGTTATTCAGCTTATTGTTTTCCATAGCTGTAAGCAGCGCTGCCAGCATTTGCATTTGCTACATTCGAGTGTGCTCGATTGTAATATACCCGCTACCCAGCTGCTCGTACATCAAAATTATTTGCGGAATAATAAAGAACGGCTACAATCATATTTTGACCGTAAAAGGCCATGGACTTACAATATTTATGCAAAGTCAAAATCTAAAATAAAAAAATAATTTTTTGCACACATTTAACTTTTGATGCGGGTGGGACTTGAACCCATAAATGCATAATAGTTTCATTCGTTATGCAGTCCATAACTTAACCCATTTCACCACCGTACGCGCACACACTATTCGGCACAATGCTGCAAGCAGCGCTGCCGGCAAAAGGAGTAAAAAGTATTGAAAACGTATAACTTTTATTCAGGTACCACAAAAATCCAAGATTTATCACTTAAACAGTAAAAATAATAATTCTACCTGTTGAAGACTATAAATCGAATACGTGCATGTAAAAAACGATATGTGCCCTTTTAATACCTCTTTATATACTTGAATGGAAAGCGTTCTAGAGCACTCTAACTTTTAATAAATTTTGTTAAAAAAACGACCGATATGTCCTATGGCATCTATACGATGTATCGGTGCGTCCCGGCTCGTTCCGACTTACTTACAGCGGGCAGGAATGAGAAACATGTATACAAAGTTTTATGAAGGTAGCTCAAAAAGGAAGGCAAAAACTTTTCTTTGCAAAAAATAAGAAAAGTTCGATCTCTGATTTAAGAGACTGTCACTTATCCACTTGTTAACTAAGTTCATTGTGAGCCATTAAAAATTTTTTAAATAAAATGTACCACCAATTAATGCATATTAAAAAATTTAAGTATAAGTTCTTAAAAAAAAAAGAAAAAGCTTTAGCGGCATGAATTGGGAATCGAATCACGGGCCTGTCGGTTCAGGAGCTCATCGCTTTCTCACTAAGCTACTAACGCTGTTATCCAACAACAGCAAAAATTTGCATTGTATGGTATTCGGTATGCGGTTTACAGCTAGGGAAAACGTTAAACTGAATAGCTTCTTTGTTTATTATCCGATTGTTACCAAATTTTCAGAATTCATCAGGCTTGCTATAATTATGATATGGAACAATATGGCATCAGAATTGCGCTTGTAATAAATTTTTTTCGATTTACAGGGGCGGAAGGGGGCGTGGCCTAAATCAAAAATAAACTTGATCTTCTACTCTATGAGTAGCGGGTATAAAAAAAAACATTTTTGCACACATTTAATTTTTGATGCGGGCGGGACTCGAACCCGTAAATGCATAATAGTACTGTTCGTTTTGCAGTCCACAACTTAACCCATTTCACCACCGTACACGCACACACGATTCGGCACAAGGCTGCAAGCAGCGCTGCCGGCACCGCTGCTTACAGCTATTAAAAACAATAAGCTGAATAACTTCTGTGTTTATTATCCGATTGTTACCAAACTTTTAGAGATCATCTGCCTAGATATAGTTATCATATAAACTGGAAATGAGTAATATGGCACCAAAATTGCACTTGTAATCAATTTTTTTCGATTTACAGGGGCGGAGGGGGGCGTGGCCAAAATCCAAAATAAACTTGACCAGCGTGCGATAATAACACATACTGTCACCAAATTTGGTAGTTCTAGCTCTTATAATAGCTGGGATCTAGATTTTCACACGGACAGACAGACGGACAGACGGACAGACAGACAGACGGACAGACGGACATGGCTATATCGACTCGCCTGTTGATCCTGAGCCAGAATATATATACTTTATGGGGTCGGAGGTGTCTCCTTCTGCCTGTTACATACATTTTCGGTTTGAACAAAGTTATAATACCCTTCTACTCTATGAGTAGCGGGTATAAAAATTAAAGTATAACTTCTTAAAAAAAAAAAGAAAAAGCTTTAGCGGCATGAATTGGGAATCGAATCACGGGCCTGTCGGTTCAGGAGTTCATCGCTTTTTCACTAAGCTACTAACGCTGTTATCCAACAACAGCAAAAATTTGCATTGTATGGCATTCTTATTATTTCCTGTACAAATAACGAATTTGCGCTGCCGGAAGCGCGGTTTACAGCTAGGGAAAACGTTAAACTGAATAGCTTCTTTGTTTATTATCCGATTGTTACCAAATTTTCAGAGATCATCAGGCTTGCTATAATTATCATATGGAACAATATGGCATCAAAATTGCGCTTGTAATCAATTTTTTTTGATTTACAGGGGCGGAAGGGGGCGTGGCCTAAATCAAAAATAAACTTGATCTTCTACTCTATGAGTAGCGGGTATAAAAAAAAACATTTTTGCACACATTTAATTTTTGATGCGGGCGGGACTCGAACCCGTAAATGCATAATAGTACTGTTCGTTTTGCAGTCCACAACTTAACCCATTTGACCACCGTACACGCACACACGATTCGGCACAAGGCTGCAAGCAGCGCTGCCGGCACCGCTGCTTACAGCTATGGAAAACAATAAGCTGAATAACTTATGTGTTTATTATCCGATTGTTACCAAACTTTTAAAGATCATCTGCCTAGATATAGTTATCATATAAACTGAAAATGAGTAATACGGCATCAAAATTGCACTTGTAATCAATTTTTTTCGATTTACAGGGGCGGAGGGGGGCGTGGCCAAAATCCAAAATAAACTTGACCAGCGTGCAATAATAACACATACTGTCACCAAATTTGGTAGTTCTAGCTCTTATAATAGCTGAGATCTAGATTTTCACACGGACAGACAGACAGACAGACGGACATGGCTATATCGACTCGGCTGTTGATCCTGAGCCAGAATATATATACTTTATGGGGTCGGAGATGTCTCCTTCTGCCTGTTACATACATTTTCGGTTTGAACAAAGTTATAATACCCTTCTACTCTATGAGTAGCGGGTATAAAAATACAATGCATCTAATCGAATTGGCAACTCACTCTACGGCTAATCGCATAGCTGTACTCATATGCATCATAATTATCATTATTTCTACTGCAAAATTCTTTTGTCGACCAAAAGAAAAAGTTATTCTACAAATACAAGAAAAAGCTCCCCAATAATCAAATAATAATATCAATCCCGATGAATACAATATCACAGCCCAAAAAGATTTATCCGGAATTTAACAATACTCCATATTTTTAAAAGAAAACTGCTCAAGAACTAGCAGGATTTTCAGGAGGGAGAGTTAACCACAATTAATACAAAACAATACAAACAGCGAACTAATCAATAAAAAATAATAATAAAAACAAAACAACATTTAACAAGAATTTCCTAAATAATAAATAACATTTATTTAACAAGAATTGCAACATTGCTCAGTTCAATAAACTAAACATCCGCCGATCCAACTGAAGAACTGCAACATTGTACAACAATACATTGTTCAGTTCAATATCTAAACATCCCGCAGTTTGTCTTGCGCGCGAATTATCAGTGTGGACACGAGGGGGAAGCTAGTGGGCGTCCTACGTCCTTTGGTTGATGAGTGTGTATGGTTGGTAAGTATGTAGGGTTTTAGTGTATATATATATGTCGGAGCATAAGTTTGCATGTGTTAGTGTATGGGTATTCTGGTAGTGTATTTCATCATAATGGAAATATTGCATCAGCCTCTAATTGCGCAGTTATTGGTCGCCTGTAGTTTGTAGTTTTGGGAAAAACCGTTTTAGCGCGGCGCCAGCGTGTCGACGCTGACGCCGAGTGTGGTTCGATGGTAAGCACGTAGAAGAAGTGTGCGACACAAGGCAGTTGTGCGTAGTACTTCAGTGCGATCGAAACTCACTGCGCTACCATTATGGCGAATAACGACGAATCTGCGACATCAGAAGTGGGATCGGGCTCGCTACCTGATATGTCTAGTGAGCCATGGCGGATTTTAATGGAAATGCAAAATAAAAACTTTATCGAGCTTGTTAAAACACTGCAAACAACGGCATCCGAAACAACAAATAAAAATTCGGTAGTGCTACCCAAATTCAACGCAGACGGTGTTGGCGTCGATGCAACAGCGTGGTGCTCTACAGTGGACATAATTTTCGCAGAAAACACCATAAAAGGCAGCGCGTTGGTGATGGCTTTGAGTGCAGCGATGGAAGGTAGTGCTTCGCAGTGGCTTGCTCAAATTTGTTATCCTGGCATAACTTGGGCCGAATTTAAAGAACTTTTCGTTCAGCGTTTTGCCAGTGCGGAAACTCCAGCGGCTATGTTTTTGGCAATGCTGGCAGATTGTCCGACTGATGGTGAATGCCTTTCCAATTATGCTAGTCGCATGATGACGTCACTTATTACGAAATGGCGTGATATGAATGTGGAGGAAATTGCAGCTTCTGTAACGCTTGCTAAGATGGCACATGTGGATAGCAGATTGCAGCGATTGACATTTACTTCAAATGTATGGACCAGAAGTGAATTGCAAACGGAACTTAAAGCATTTACCTTCAACAAAAGGAAGAAAACTCTGCAAGAAGAAGCGGCTCCGTCTGAAATAAAGCGTCATAAACCTTCAATAAGATGTCATTTCTGTGGAAATCTAGGCCACAAGATGATCGAATGCAGAATTAAACAGCGGCAAAATCTTTCATCTCGTGCTAAGGACAGCAACGATAGAAGCGCAGTTGGTCACCATCAAAAATCGGATGTAACCTGTTTTAACTGTGGTGAACGTGGCCATATTTCAACATATTGTAGTAAACCGAAGAAAGAAAAAGGCACGCTTCAGGTGAAAAGGGCGGAACTTTGTGAAGTTGTTGAACCCAAGGGCGAGATGGTTCATCAGTGCGAGACATATCCAATAACTTTTGACTCTGGATCGGAATGTTCTTTAATTAAACAAAAGCTAAGTAACAAATTTGTTGGTAAAAGAATTAACAATGTAGTGCTGTTGAAAGGTATTGGCAATGGTAGTATTTGTAGCACATTGCAAATACTTAGTAACGTAAAAATTAACAACTATTGTATTGAGATATTGTTTCATGTTTTGGATGATGTGCATTTGAGAAATGATATTATTATTGGTCGAGAAGTGTTGTTCTCAGGATTTAATGTAATAGTATCACCTGGCCAATTTGAAATTATCAGATCAAAAACTGTAAATTGTTGTTCAAATGATAAACAACTTTGTGAGTTAAATACTGATCTAGTTGGTGAAGATATGAACAAATTAAAGAGTCTAATGGGGAAATACTCAAAATCTTTTATTAACGGAATTCCCTTGTCTAGAGTTAGCTCAGGGGAAATGAAAATTAAATTGGTAGACCCAAATAAAATTGTTCAAAGAAGACCATATAGGCTAAGTCCAAATGAAAGAGAATTAGTGCGTGAGAAAGTTAAGGAGCTATTGGAGTGTAAGATTATAAAACCGAGCTGCTCACCCTATGCAAGTCCCATAATGTTAGTTAACAAAAAGGACGGTTCTCAGCGTTTATGCGTTGATTATCGAGAATTAAATGCAAATACGGTCTCAGATAGATATCCTTTGCCTCTTATATCAGACCAGATACCTAGACTTCATGGAGCGAAATATTTTACATGCTTAGACATGGCAAGTGGATACTACCAAATTCCCTTGCATGCAGATTCGGTAGAGTGTACAGCTTTTGTCACCCCAGATGGGCAATACGAATTTTTGGCAATGCCGTTTGGGCTCAAAAAATGCTCCTGCCGTTTTTCAGCGTACAGTGATGCAAGCACTTGGAGATCTTGCAAATACATTTGTTGTCGTATATATGGATGACGTAATGGTGGCTGCTTCAACAAAAAGTGAGGCCTTAGAAAGGTTACAGATTACTCTTGATTGTCTCACCAAGGCAGGATTTGCATTTAATTTAAAAAAATGTTCTTTTCTTAAGTCAACAGTTCAATATTTGGGATACGAAGTGAGTGCAGGTGAAATTCGTCCAAACTCGTTAAAAATGGCAGCGTTAACTGCTTTACCACCCCCTCAATCGGTCTCTTCTTTACGACAATTTATAGGATAAGCTTCTTATTTTAGACAATTTATACAGGGATTTTCTTGCTTTATGAAGCCGCTATATCTTTTGACTTCGGAAAGGAGTGAATTTATTTGGAATGCAGAGCATGAACAAATTAGACAAAGGATTATCTCTATTCTTACACAAAAGCCAGTTTTAGTAATATTTGACCCGCGACACCCAATAGAGTTACTTGCATACAGATGCAAGTTCTCGTGGATACGGCGCTATCCTATTACAAAAAATCAATAATAGGCCTTATGTCGTCGAATATTTTAGTAAGGCTGCTTCACTTGTTGAGTCACGATATCATTCTTATGAATTGGAGACTCTTGCCGTTGTTTTGGCTATAAAACATTTTCGGCATTATTTACTGGGTAGGAATTTTGTTGTCTTTACTGACTGTAACTCGCTTAAGGCTTCAAGGACCAAACTTGACCTATCTCCCAGGGTACAAAGATGGTGGGCTTATTTACAGTCGTTTACATTTGACTTGTAATATAGAGAAGGTAAACGAATGGCACATGTTGACTTCTTTTCGAGAAAGTTGACTTCAGCGGATGTAATTGCTACAAAGTGCAAGATTCCTGAAAAAAGAGTTAATCTAGCAGAAATATCCAGTAATTGGCTTTTGGCTGAACAGCGACAGGATTCCGAAATAGTTGATATCGTAAATAAATTGAAAGAAAACCTGGGTTGGGAGAAGACATTAGATAAGGCCTATGACTTTTACTGGTTTGCAAACATGTCTAAATATATTTGAAAGTTCGTTGAAAACTGCATTACTTGTAAAATGTCAAAGACTTCTTCCGGCAAAATTCAAGCTAGCCTTTATCCAATACCAAAAGTAAATATACCTTGGCACACCGTTCACATTGATATTACTGGAAAGTTGAGTGGCAAGGCTGATCAGAAAGAGTATGTAATCGTCCAAGTAGATGCCTTTACTAAATTTGTTTACCTAACCCACACTATTAGGATTGACGCTGAGAATTGTATAAAGGCTGTGTCGTCGGCTATATCTTTGTTTGGGGTGCCAAATCGCATTATAGCAGATCAGGGTAGGTGTTTTGCCAGCACTAGATTTAGTGAGTTTTGTGATCAACAGAAAATAAATTTGCATTTGATTGCGACTGGTGCAAGTAGGGCTAATGGGCAAGTCGGACGCATTATGAGCACCTTAAAGAACTTATTGACTGCAGTTGAGACTAGCAGCCGCGCTTGGCAAGATGCGTTGGGAGAGGTTCAATTAGCGTTAAATTGTACGGTTAGTAAAGCAACCAAGGCAAGTCCCTTAGAACTGTTTATTGGCAAAGTTGCCCGCCCGTTGGGGTTGCTTCCACCTTGCGATACGGCAGACGAGATTGATTTGGCAGAAGTAAGAGCACAGGCAGTTCAAAATATTTCAGCGGCAGCAGCATATAACAAGAAGCAATTTGATAAAGGAAAAGCCAAAGTTGTAAAATGTCAAGTTGGAGATTTCGTGTTGTTAAAAAATGAAGAAAGGCATCAAACAAAGTTAAGTCCGAAGTTTAGAGGGCCTTTTGAAATAACTGAGTTGTTGGAGGGGGATAGATATATGCTCAGGTCGTTGACGAACAATAGAAAATATAAATATGCTCACGATGACATAAGAAAAATGCCAGTTTGGCAAGTACAAGAAGAATTAGAATAATGTAAAAAGAACTTAAGTGAAACTGTTGAAAGAGACAGTGATGAAGAGATGGAAAATGAAGCTGTTGAAAAAGACAGTAATGAAGAGATGGAAAATGAAGCTGTTGAAAGAGACAGTAATGAAGAGATGGAAAAGAAAGCTGTTGAAAGAGACAGTAATGAAATGGCTGAAAAAGAAACTGTTGAAAGAGACAGTAATGAAATGGCTGAAAATGAAACTGTTGAAAGAGACAGTAATGAAAGCATGTAAAACAAACTGTTGAAAGAGACAGTACAGGTGCCTTAAGGGCTAATAATGAAATTTATAATAATAATGTAAGCACAAGTGCAAAACAATTGTTTTGATCATGGCGTGTGGCGCATTTGATATTGTAATGAAATGATGAATGAATTATGTTAAAAAGTTTGTATTACTCTAAGAATGATATTGAAATGTGAAATTTAATTTGTTAATGTAAGTGTAATTTGAAAATGGTTTTGTTGCATTAAAGAAAAGGCATTGTTGGTAATATTTCACGAGGTCGTGTAATGGTCAGGATGGCCGTGTCGGAGCATAAGTTTGCATGTGTTAGTGTATGGGTATTCTGGTAGTGTATTTCATCATAATGGAAATATTGCATCAGCCTCTAATTGCGCAGTTATTGGTCGCCTGTAGTTTGTAGTTTTGGGAAAAACCGTTTTAGCGCGGCGCCAGCGTGTCGACGCTGACGCCGAGTGTGGTTCGATGGTAAGCACGTAGAAGAAGTGTGCGACACAAGGCAGTTGTGCGTAGTACTTCAGTGCGATCGAAACTCACTGCGCTACCATTATGGCGAATAACGACGAATCTGCGACATATATATGTAGACACAAATGGAAGTTATTGGCAAACGGGAAAAAGATGAACACGACTGAGTCTGGTGGAGCTCAAAACCAGAGTGAAGTTTATTCTTTTGGAGAAATCTCCTCTAGCCCTCTGTTTTGTACATAAGTGTTTTGTTCTTAAGAGTACATAGGTTCTTAAATGTAAACATAAACATAATTTTTGTGCTGCTTCAGCATTCGGCTGGCCGAGTCCCTCGCAGACAATGTTGCTGTGCAACTTTGTACGCGAAGTCAGCACTTGGCCGGATGCGGTGTTCCAGTTGTTCGCCTTCCCGGTTCGGTGTCCGACAACGTTAGAGGCGTGGAGGTTTAGGGGGTGGGGTGGTAACTCCTCCCTCCCCAGTTCGAAGCGACGGCCATAGTGAAGGTATGGACGGCGCGTAGATCGGTAGGCGGTGGTCTTCATGGACGTGGACGATGTGCCTCGTTCGTCGGTGTAGCCGTAAGATTATTGCCAGGGATGCTACCAGTCCGAGCAGAGTATAGAGTGTCCAGGTATGTCGTGTTGTAGTGTTATGGACAGCCAGGATTTTACCCATTGTTTGAGCGGTTTCGAGATGAAGTTTCTCTAAGCTTAGTACCATAATGGTGGTATTCTTAGTTATTTCGCGCACAGGTGGAAGGGCAAAATCCAGTTGTTCGGGAAAGGTGTCAGCCGTGCCATCGTAATCGATACCGTTAATTTGTATCGTTACATTAATATATCTAATGATGGCTGATCCCGTTATGGAGAGCTCAGAGCCGTTAGTTAGGGATATTTTTATATTGTTTACATGGAACGCAAAGATGTAGCCTCTCTCTGCTTCGAAGACATCGGTGATAGGGCCGGTTTCCCGCACATCACAGGAACTATTTTCTCCGTTTAAGAGATTTGTCAGGCACGTATTGTTTTGTGGTGTGTCGATAACAAAGTCTTATTCGCACAAGAATGTGCCATCCAGCGTAGGGCATTTTCGTGTCATATGATATTTCTTATTATTAGTGTTATAGGCTAAGTAGTTTGGGGTAATTACAAAATAAGTGTTATTTATGGGTAGTGGAACTAGTCTTGCAAGGGCATAGCCAGGTTGCTTAAATATTGGTACTTTAATGTTAAAAATTATTTTTTGTTCGTAGCTTAGCGTGTTAATTCTTAGGTAGTTGTATATATTTTGTTCATTCTTTATTGTAACATTTTGTTTTTCCAAGATGTTTTTTATTTTGTCTATTTCTTGTTCATTTATGATGAACTTGGGAATTATATTTAATGTTGCTAATAACATACTTTCCGTTATGTCATTCAAGTGATTGGTAAATAGTTCTATGTTATAATTAATCCTGTTCAAGTACTGCATTTCTTCCAGAAGGGAATCATGCATGTCTAATTGTTTGTAAATTTTATTTTGTGAGTTTTCAAGGAATTTACTTATCAAAATTTGCTCATTGTTTATATGGTTTGTAATGTTCTCGAACCGGGTAAGTATTTCATTGTTAAACAATTCTTGGTTTAGGAAGTTATCATTAGTGATTTTAAAATTTTTCTTTATATTGTTTAATTCTTCATGGATCTCTTTATCGTCATTGGCATCCATGTTACCAGTAACAACCTTTACTAGCTTTTTTGACATTAAATTTTAAGTTACTCGGTTTATCGTATATGACCGAAAAACAATGAACAAGTTTTCTACCTCAGGGAAATGCGTGGGTAGGCCTATAATGTAGCTCAAGTGTGGGTTATGTACTTATTTAAGTATGTATATATATATATATATATATATAGTGTATTTAAATGTAAATCGTGTGCTTATTTAAGTGTATGTGTGTATATAGTGTGTTTAGATACAATTTATGTACTTATTTAAGTATATATATATATATATATATATATATATATATATATATATATATATATATATAGTGTATTTAAATGTAAATCCTGTGCTTATTTAAGTGTATGTGCGTGTATAGTGTGTTTTAGATTTGGATGGTGTGCTTATTTTAGGATATTTTAAGTGTAACGGGTATGATTTTTGAGTTTCGTATGTAATTACTTATTTGTATGTGTGTTTGTTTGTGCGTCCTCTATATTTTTATCAGGCTCTGCAATGTTATTGGTATTAATATATGTTTATGTACAGTATTGCATTAAGAAAGGGAACAAAGTATAAATATATGTCGACTTCTTTCTTTTTTTTTTTTATGTATGTTCTGTTATTTAAAATGGCCTTCATGAGTGAAGCGACGCTTCGCAGGGGATCGAAAAGCGAAGTAACTTGACGATACTCAAGAGTTCACCCTTTACTTCGACTCCCCTGACATGGGTCCGCAACCACACATGTACCATTGTTGTTGCTATGATACGCTCAATGCGACTCGTTTGGTCCGAAATATGATATGTGTTTATGTTTTGACAGTGGGAGTATCTGCGTTTTGGTTCTTCGCCGTTGTATGGCAGTGTGTTCGTGAGTATGCAAATGTGTTAGACAAGCTTGAGTGCTTAATTTGTTTATGTCACAGTGGTATGATGATCAACGTTTGATTCCATACCACAGTGGCTACATTTTATGGCGCTGTATGTAAGCGAATGCGACAAAGTATTTTGCGTGTATGTATAGTCGTCGTCAGTGTGATGATCAGCGTTTGATTCCACACTAGCGCGGCAATACGGCACATGAGTGAGAAGAGGTTTTGGCGATACGTTTGTATATAGCACAGCAGCGCAACGATCAGCGTTTGATTTCGTGCTGCTGTGGTTACATTGTACAGTGTTGTATGTAACCAAGTGCGGTAGAGTATTTAAGGTGTATGTGTAATGTAATATATGTTCGAATGTATAAGTATATAAAGAGGCTTTTGGCGATACATTTGCCAGCGTATGTACGTACCGATGACGTGATGATCAGCGGTAGATTCCACGACAGCGCGGCAATACGGTACACTAGCACTTTTTTAATGAAAATTTGATGTTTGGCAGCGTATGTACGTACCGATGACGTGATGATCAGCGATAGATTCCACGTCAGCGCGGCAGCACTCACACTTGCACTTATCAAATGAAAACTAAGATGTGTTGGATGGCATAAGAGCAAATCGATGACAAGGTGATTCCGTGTCATTATGGTGGGTTGGGGTTTAGATTTGTGTGTATGTTTGTTGTCGACATTTAAATATAATTTGTTTCTTTTCTTACATTTTTCTACTTACAGGTAAGTGATTATGGTTAGGAATTTCATCCTACCGGCTGCGCCAGTTATCAGTGTGGACACGAGGGGGAAGCTAGTGGGCGTCCTACGTCCTTTGGTTGATGAGTGTGTATGGTTGGTAAGTATGTAGGGTTTTAGTTGTGCATATATATATATATATATATATATATGTATATATATATATATATATATATATATATATATATATATATATATATGTAGACACAAATGGAAGCTATTGGCAAACGGGAAAAAGATGAAAACGACTGAGTCTGGTGGAGCTCAAAACCAGAGTGAAGTTTATTCTTTTGGAGAAATCTCCTCTAGCCCTCTGTTTTGTACATAAGTGTTTTGTTCTTAAGAGTACATAGGTTCTTAAATGTAAACATAAACATAATTTTTGTGCTGCTTCAGCATTCGGCTGGCCGAGTCCCTCGCAGACAATGTTGCTGTGCAACTTTGTACGCGAAGTCAGCACTTGGCCGGATGCGGTGTTCCAGTTGTTCGCCTTCCCGGTTCGGTGTCCGACAACGTTAGAGGCGTGGAGGTTTAGGTGGTGGGGTGGTAACTCGCGCACTTTCGACCCTTGACGACAAATTGCTGACATTGCAGATCATGGTCAGTTCAAACAACACCCACAGCTAGCTTAGGGTATACTAAAATCTTTTTTGTTCACTCACAATTTGGAGTTGAATAAAACCACAACGATATAAACTTTCAATTTTAATTAAACGGAAATTAATTTGTATGCACATGCTCGCTTACGTTAGTATCCGCTGCTTGTGAAATTGGGCAATAGGCAATTTTGCATGCCCAGCGAATAGTTAATTTATATTTCAGCATCGAGAAGCTTAAGACGTATGCGAGCATGCGTGCGTATGAGTGCGTGTGTGTATGCAAGGGTTTTATTGCTGCAAGTGACTGGGGTGCTGAGTTTTCTTTTTGTCGTATATGTGCGTGTGTGCATGCAAGGAAGCGTTTTATTGTTGTCAACCAAGTGACTGGCACGCGCGCATTGTTTTGTTATACCCGCTACTCATAGAGTAGAAGGGTATTATAACTTTGTTCAAACCGAAAATGTATGTAACAGGCAGAAGGAGACACCTCCGACCCCATAAAGTATATATATTCTGTCTCAGGATCAACAGCCGAGTCGATATAGCCATGTCCGTCTGTCTGTCCGTGTGAAAATCTAGATCTCAGCTATTATAAGAGCTAGGACAACCAAATTTGGTGACAATATGTGTTATTATTGCACGCTGATCAAGTTTATTTTGGATTTTGGCCAGGCCCCCTTCCGCCCCCGCAAATCGAAAAAACATTGATAACAAGTGCAATTTTGATGCCATATTGTTCATTTTCGGTTTACATGATAACTATAGCTAGCCAGATGATCTCTGAAAATTTGGTAGCAATCGGATAATAAACACAGAAGTTATTCAGCTTAACGTTTTCCACAGCTGTAAGCAGCGCTGCCGGCAGCGCTGCTTGCAGCATTGTGCCGAATCGTGTGTGCGTGTACGGTGGTGAAATGGGTTAAGTTGTGGACTGCAAAACGAACAGTACTATTATGCATTTACGGGTTCGAGTCCCGCCCGCATCAAAAATTAAATGTGTGCAAAAATGTTTTTTTTTTTTTATTTTATATTTTGACTTTGCATAAATATTATAAGTCCATAGCCTTTTACGGTCAAAATATGATTGTAGCCGTTTTTTTATTCCGCAAATAAATTTTGTACAAGCAGCTGGGTAGCGGGTATATTACAGTCGAGCACACTCGACTGTAGCTTTCTTACTTGTTTTTGTTTTGATTTGGGAAATTCTCTTATGAAATTGCGCAGCTTCGCGCTTTTTACTATTGCTGTAAACTCCAGAGTAATGTCGTTTTTATTCGGCATGGCGAAGGTTTAATTCATATCTTATCGCGCAAAGCAGCGCTGCGCCTGGGGCTCTGGGGCTGTGAGATTTCGCCAGGGCTAGATGTTATGTAGACGCTATTTGGATTGTCTATAACAGTTCTTTGGTTTATGGTTTCACCATTACTTACTGATGACATGAACGTAATGTAAAAAATCTAATTCAAAAATCTTGTTCCGTTCTTTAGTTATTAATTTATATCTGAATGTTGGGATTTTGGCCATAGTGCATCGACTCACTGAGTGATTCTAAGCCAGAATACATACAAGTTAATATTTCAAATGCTAAGATTTGGTTTATTTAACTCCACAGTAGTGGTTTTTTATTCAAGGTTCGATTTAGACTGATTTTACAATTGTTAGGCTTTGGGCCGCGCTGCTGGCAGAGGTTCGACAGAGGTTCGGCAGAGCTGCGCTGGCATCGAATTGCAGCGTTAGCAATTTGAAGCCGCTGATGTTGCGGGTGGATGTTTACGTTAAGTCGGCGGATGTTGGGTCATTGAAATTAAATTGTGTCACAAAGTTGCGACACTTCTTTGGTGGCATTGACTTTGGGTTGTATCGTATTGCATGGGTCATTGAAATTAAATTGTGTCACAAAGTTGCGACACTTCTTTGGTGGCATTGACTTTGGGTTGTATCGTATTGCATTCACTATGTTTGGGTTATTTAGTTCCGTTAATAGTTTTGTTATTTAACTCTCCCTCCTCAAATTCCTGCTTGTCCTCAAGTAGGTTTCAGAAATATGGGATATTGTTGAATTCTGGCTGAATTGAGTTTGTGATATTAGTTTTCTTGATTTGATTATTTAAATTTTTAAGTGGTTCCTGTTGAATTTGTAGTGTTATGTTTTCCTTTTTTCGTATAAATATTTTAGACAATATTATTAAAATTATCGTTGTAGTTATCAGTGTAATGATTGCAATCTGATTCATAATAGAGTGTGTTTTGATTTCTTTCAGGTGTCCTATGTTTTTAATATTTAGGGCATGTAGTGATTCTAACGATAGGATTTGGAACCGTTCCGCTTCTATTGGGGACATCTGAATTATCGGTATTCCAGGTTTTATAATTGTTTTCTCCTTGTTAGTGAATTCCTTTTTATCTATTAGTATTGTAGTAGATAGGTTCCATTTAATTGTTGTGTTGTGTTGTCGTGTTGTATAGTTCCATTAAAGTTGTTTAGTAGTATTAGGCTGTTGTCAATTTCCTCGACTCTTTGGATGTGCTCTGCGTTGGCGTAGTCACACAGCGATGCTTTTCCCTGAACTAATTTTGTGATACATTTAGATTTGCTTAAGTTAACAATGTTTTGTTTTTTACAAATTTTTATATTTTTAGATAGTTTACAATTTTCTGGTGTTTTTAATAATATGTCTTTATACAAAACAAGTAAGAAAGCTACAGACTGTAATATACCCGCTACCCAGCTGCTTGTACATAATTTATTTGCGGAACAAAAAAAAGGCTTCAATCATATTTTGACCGTAAAAGGCAATGGACTTAGAATATTTATGCAAAGTCAAAATATAAAATAAAAAAAAAAAAACATTTTTGCACACATTTAATTTTTGATGCGGGCGGGACTCGAACCCGTAAATGCATAATAGTACTGTTCGTTTTGCAGTCCACAACTTAACCCATTTCACCACCGTACACGCACACACGATTCGGCCCAATGCTGCAAGCAGCGCTGCCGGCAGCGCTGCTTACAGCTGTGGAAAACGTTAAGCTGAATAACTTCTGTGTTTATTATCCGATTGTTACAAAATTTTCAGAGATCATCTGGCTAGCTATAGTTATCATGTAAACCTAAAATGAACAATATGGCATCAAAATTGCACTTGTTATCAATGTTTTTTCGATTTGCGGGGGCGGAAGGGGGCGTGGCCAAAATCCAAAATAAACTTGATCAGCGTGCAATAATAACACATATTGTCACCAAATTTGGTTGTCCTAGCTCTTATAATAGCTGAGATCTAGATTTTCACACGGACAGACAGACGGACAGACGGACATGGCTATATCGACTCGGCTGTTGATCCTGAGCCAGAATATATATACTTTATGGGGTCGGAGGTGTCTTCTTCTGCCTGTTACATACATTTTCGGTTTGAGCAAAGTTATAATACCCTTCTACTCTATGAGTAGCGGGTATAAATATTTCATTAGCTTCTAAATGGATAATTGAATTATTTCTTAGAACAGGTTTTACAAGTATGTTTTGGTATGTAATCGGTTCTAGTTCTGGTATTTTTATAATGTAGGCTATTGTTGTTTTGTTATGTAGAACTGAAACATCAACCAATTCTAACATTTCTTCTACTGAAAGAGAGGTAATATTACCTCTTTTGAACGTTTCATGAACTTCAGCAAGTTCTGTATCACTTAAAAGTAGGGTGTTTATTATATTTAGTCTTGCCCATTGCAAAGCGTATTTGACATTAATTAACTCTTCTTTTAATAGTCTGAATTGATTTTGAAGACTTGTAGCTATTTCATTATTAAAAGAACTGTCTTTCCTAATTGAATTTTTTAACATATTCGAGACTGTAGTTAAACTATTAATTCTAGTCTGTAACTGTTGATTTATAATAATTTGTTCGTTATTGTTAGTTATAAGATTATTAATATTGTTCTCTATCATGACAAGATCGTCATGGTCAGGATTGCCTGCAACATACTTCCATGCTGATCCGATCCATTTTATTGATCTCTTGTTATGATTTTTAAATGTAAGGGTGTTTAATGCAGAGAATTCTTGGGTTATTTCATGTGTAAGAGTCTGGTATAAGTAGCTTTTCCTTAAGTCGTTTACGGTGTGTTCTCGAATGTTAAAAAGTTCTTCTTCTATTTGTTTTAAGTTTATAAGGTGAATCATTTTAATGGATGCTGATTGTATTTTCCCTATTCCTCTATGGATAGTAATAGTGTGTGCGTCTGTATAGTTTGTGATTTCAAGAGTTGCGGTTATCATTGGTAACCAAAATATTAGTAGGAGAAGCCTGCAACGAGAGTTAAGTGATATTACAATTAGTTTTTTGAGGGGCATGGGCCGATTCGTCACAATCGGATGCATACCGTAAATCGGACAACTTTATTAGTTTTTGGATATAGGTGTTCTCTTGGACATTTTCGGACATTTTTTAAAAAAAAATATTCGGACTCCTAGTCATTTTTGATATTACTCTTGTAAACAATTTTCCCTGTTTCTGTGATAATAGTAGTACGATTATTTTGTTTTACGATTTCTTTTTTATAACGTTTAGATAGCTTGGACCCTAGTCTAGTATTTTGTTTAATGAATATTTCTTGTCCTGGCTGATAAGTTTTAATCTCCTTTCGTTTTTTATTATGGTTCTCCAAATCCTGTTGTTGTTTGTTAATCTCGTAATATTATCTTGCCTACTTTTTTCAAATTGTTCGGGATCTGTGGTGGCATTTCTGCCAAAAGATACTTCTAGTGGTCTTTGTTTGGTTACTGAGTGTATGGTATAATTGTATTCATAAATAGTTCTATCGAGCAGTTCTTCGAATGTTTGATACACCTGTTTGATTTTAAACACCTCATTATTTCGGACAAGGTGGAATGAAATCTTTCTATTTGACCATTCACTGTACTTTTATATGGGGGGACCCTAAAAATTTCTATGCCTAGCTGGTCTTTCATCATAAAGTTGATACTGGCAGAATTAAAGATTTTTCATTGTCCATGACAACAAACTTTGGAACACAATAATAAAATAATATGTCGTTTAGTGGTTTTTTTTATATGTTCTATTGCTTTTGATTCTATAACTCTTGCTTGTGCTAATTTTGAGAATTTGTCTATTGCGGTCAATACTAGTTTTTTCTCGGTAGAGAATATGTCGATGTGAATTGTGTGTCCTGGGTATTCTGGTATGGGGGTCTCTTTCAAAACTGGATTAGGTGGGTGTCTATCATATTTTCCTTCTTTGCAGACTTGACATTGTTTAACTATCATGGATATTTTATTTTTCATTTTGGGGAAATAGTATTTTTCAGAAATTTGAATTTTATTCTCTTCAGCATTTCTATGTGCTCTATTGTGGGTTTCTAAAATGATTTCGTCCTGTTCCAATTCTGTTGTTAAGTCCTTTACTCTAGATTGTGTAAATCGTATTTTAATAGTCGAGAAATGTTCTGGATACAAATTTTGAATTTGACCCATTAGGTCTTCAGATGTTTGGATTCCGTTTATGACTGTTGGATTGAGATATTTTGTTAATAGTTCTATTAGGTCACTGTCCGAAAAATGTGGTTTTGAAATTGTGTGTCTGTGAAATGTTGGGAAGGGTAATGTGAACTTATAATCGGGTGGTTCTTCTTTTAAAATAAATATTTGGTTTTTAAATGCATTAATGGGAATTTCTATGCTGGGTATAAGATTGTGACCTGAACTTTGGGCACTGTGCTGTGTTGCTGTTAGTGAATTTACCTCACCTTGACTTTTTATTCGTGATAATGCGTCCGCCACTACATTTTCTTTACCGGGTTTGTAAATTAATTCTTTATCGTACTCGTCCAAATAAGATTTCCATCTCCTAACGGCTATGCTACCTTTCCAGTTACAATCGTGCGTAAGGGGTTCATGGTCTGTGTAGATCTTTACTTTTGATCCACCATATAGGTATCCATTAAAGGATTTCACTGCCCAGAATATGGCTAACATTTCCTTACGCGCGGTTTCATAACTCTCTTCAGTTTTTGACAAAGTTCTGAATATGAAAGCTATTGGTTGGTTGGCTCAGTTGTTAGTGTGAATTCTTTATTGAAGTCGGGGTAATGCAATATTACTTCATCAGATATCAGGGCGTTTTTTAATTGTTCAAATGCTTTCAAGGCTTCTTTGTCAAGTTGTATTCATTTTTTGGATGAAGCTCCTTTTGATATGCGACCATCTTCTCCCCTGAGCAATGTCGTAAGGGGCTTAGCGATTGAGGCATATCCCATTATGAATCTTCTGTAATATCCTGATAGCCCTAGGAAAGATCTAAGTTCTTAAGCATTTTGAGGCATGGGTAATTGGCAATTGCCTTTACTTTATTGGGATTGGTTTCTATACCCTTATCGGATATAACAAAGCCTAAAAATTCTACTTTGGTTTTAAAGATATCACACTTGTCTAACTGACATTTTATATTAGCTGAGTTTAGAGGATTAAATATTAGGTCAAGATTTTCGCAATGTGATAGCTCATCCTTGCTATTATATCATCGATATAAATGTAGCAAATTTTGCCTATGTGTTCTCTAAGAATATCGTCGAGAGCGCGTTGAAAAATAGACGGGGCATTTTTTAATCCGAATGGGAGACGCATGAATTCGTATTTACCGTTATTAACTGAAAATGCTGTTTTCTCAATGTCACTATCTTTTAAAAGAATTTGATGGAATCCACTTTTTAAATCTAGTACCGAAAATATTTTACTGTCACCTAGTTGAGCTAACACTCCATTAATGTCAGGTATAGGGTATCTGTCTGATATTGTTACGCTATTTAGTTTTCTATAGTCTATTACCATTCTGTACTTTTTTATATTTGACGAATCTAATTTCTTTGGTACAATCCACACGGGTGAATTGTAGGGTGATCGAGATGGGCGAATTATGTTGTTGTCTAATAGTTCAATTATTTGTTTATCGACTTCGTTCTTAAGAGACCTTGGGTACTGATAAAATTTTGAATACACCGGTGTATCTGTATTTGTACGTATTTCCGCTTTAACGTTAGTAGTGTAAGTTAATTTCTCGTTTGGTTCGGCAAACAGATTAGGGTACTTTTTTAATAAACGATTTAATTCTATTTTTTGATTAGGCGAAAGGTGATCTAGATTAGGTATTATTACATTAATTTGCTCGAATTTTTCCTCTTTTAACGGAATGATTTTGCCATTTTTTAAGTACATTAATTTTTTTTCAGTGTCTATAATGGCTCCTAGCTCTTTTAAGCTATCGTTTCCTAATATCGCGTCAAAAGTTTTAAGAGTAGGTAATAAGAAAAATTTGACTATTGCGTTGGGGTCATCAAATAGGTTAGCCATCTTATGATGAGTTATCTGAATGTTGCCTCCTACTGAGACAGCGTCAAAAGTTTCTTCATTGGGTGTTGGGTTGGACACTAACTGTGGTTTAATATAATTTCTATTCGAGCCTGTGTCTATTAGAATTTTCATAATTTTCCCATTCCTCAGCTTGCATTCATAATATGAAAGTGAGGAATTTGTTATTCTAAAAAATTAACATAAGTATTGTCATACTGGTAATTCTCATTGTTGTTGTTGATCATCTCAGAGTATTCAGTTAAAGATTGTTCAAAGTCTGCTTGTTCCTCTTGATTTGCGGCTGTTTGTACGTACGCTGACATTTCTGATTCCTCTGTCTCTTTTTGTTCGTCAGTAGTAGAAGTTGTGTCTGTCTGGGAGGTTTCGATATTAAAAATCATTTTGGGTTGCAAGTGGCATAGGCGGTCTTTTCCCTGCTTCTCCTGGATTTGGTCTGTTCATGTAATTAATTTGTCTTGTATGTAGACTGCTGTCTACGTCCATAGGCTCTGGCCGTGGTTGTGGCTCAGCTGCAAATGGTCGAGGTGGTGGCATGCATTGAGTTTGAGCTGCAATGGGAATCGGTCCAAGTTGGTTACCTACATTTGGTAAGATTGGTTTTGGGTAGTACTGTCCAAAATTAATGTTGTTTTGCGAGGAAAGATGAGCGGGGCTGTTTGTGGAGCCATGCTTGGTTGTGAAAATGGCCTGGCTTGAAAGTTCGGGTTGCTAATAATTGGGAGCTGCCTCTGAATTGGTGGAGGTCTTAGTGGAGGCTAAGATGCCTGCCGGAAGTTAGTTGATTGCACTCTATTGTTGGCATAGTTAGACCTGAAAGCTTAATTTTCTAATTTCAAGCAAAGATGTAAGGCTGTGGGTAAATCGGTGGGTTCTTTCATACCCAATAATCGTGACAAGTCTCCCCGTAGTCCTGTAATAAAAGTGTCCAAAGCTTTGTCCCTATATAATTTGGTCATTAGTTGCTGTGACTCAATGTTTAAGTCCATGCAACTAATTCTATTCAATATCAGAGATAGGTGTTTATAGACATTTTGGTGGAAGTCTTCTACGGATTGATTGTGACCTTGTATTATTGTAGTCATCTGATACTCTAAAGTACTCAAATCTCTTTTATCAGCGAAATGTAGGGTAAGGCATTTAGATATTGCAGTCCAGTTAAGGGGAACGTTGTAAGATTCTAAAGCAATATCGGCATTGCCAGTGATTTTATTGCGAATTGTGTGCAATATGCCAAAACATTTAGATGTGCTTTTAATGTGCCCGTATGTTCCTAGAATTCTATCTACACAATTTTTCCAGGAGCCGAACTCTGCTGGATTGCCTGAAAATTCACGTAGTCCCTTTACTATGTCTGGAACCTTATCAAAGTCATCCAAATTTCTTTGGTGTTCGGGGTTGATGCTCTGATTTTCTGCGTTAGTGAAGTCGAATGAGTTTGTTCGGGCTTGCCGTAACAGAACAGGTAATTGTTCTGTTATAATCTACCTAATAGTTTGTGCTACGTCGTTGTTTTGTGCTACGTCGTTGTTTTGTGCCATGTCTCTGTGTTGTTGGAAAGCTACTTCCCTTCTGCTAGTTTCTACTGTGTTAAGTACTGCGGGTCTAATTAGATTATTCGGGTTTGACATTGATTTGAAAAGTTAACTTATTTTAAAATTTTACTCTGTAGATTATAAAATTTATACTAAACTTTGTATGGGCAAGTATCGAATAAAATAATTGGTCTTGAAGAGTTGAAAATTATATAAAACTTATCCCTTAGCGAAATAGAAATTGTAATTAATGCTTATTAAATAATTTTGGTTGTCCTATTTGGTTGGTGCAAGCAATTATTTTTGTATGAATATTTCGTGTGTGAATCGTATTTAAAGAAATTGCATGTGTGATTTTATTCAGTATTATTTGGATTTAATTTATTGGGTTTTGTTTTAGATTGTGTGAAAACCAGTGGCTGGTTTTACCCTTCTACCTTGGAGGGTCCTTTGATTTAGGAATCGCAAGATTGGGTTTAATTTATACTGCACTAATAAATGCACTTTTTATTTTGGTGCACTACAGTGTGGTGTTAGTTATCGCTTTACGCAGTTTGATGTAGTTTATTAAAGCACACTTTAAATATTCGCAATTTCGTTAAATATTTTTCACTTCACTATTACTTAACTTATTATTTAAATTTTGTTTCACTTAGTTAATAACTTTGTTATTTTAAAATTTTCCTTTTAACTTATAATTTTAATTGTGTTTTCACTTTTCTTTCTTTCGTTTTAGGTAAGTTTAATTTTGCACTTAATCACTAACTTACATTATTGAGGTTGATGTGGTCACTCCTCCCGTTGATCCGGATGTGTTCCTGTTTGCTGTTGCTACTTGGGATCCTGTGATCACTCCAATAGAGGTTGTCCTGCGGGCTGACCTGACAAGACTTGCGATCCACCGATGGGGTTTTGCTGCACCAGATCCGTCTTAAGGGATGAGTCCTCTGATAACAGCGGGCCAGTGAGTTGGGATGGGAAATTAATCCTCAAGTCTTAACTTAATGAGACTGTATCCGTTTCCACTGGTCCCTGCTCGGGCGCCAGTTAATATTTCAAATGCTAAGATTTGGTTTATTTAACTCCACAGTAGTGGTTTTTTATTCAAGGTTCGGTTTAGACTGATTTTACAATTGTTAGGCTGTCCCTACGCTAGCTGTGACTTTGGGCCGCGCTGCTAGCAGAGGTTCGACAGAGGTTCGGCAGAGCTGCGCTGGCATCGAATTGCAGCGTTAGCAATTTGAAGCCGCTGATGTTGCGGGTGGATGTTTACGTTAAGTCGGCGGATGTTGGGTCATTGAAATTAAATTGTGTCACAAAGTTGCGACACTTCTTTGGTGGCATTGACTTTGGGTTGTATCGTATTGCATGGGTCATTGAAATTAAATTGTGTCACAAAGTTGCGACACTTCTTTGGTGGCATTGACTTTGGGTTGTATCGTATTGCATTCACTATGTTTGGGTTATTTAGTTCCGTTAATAGTTTTGTTATTTAACTTACATGCTTCCTTTTGCCTGTTACATTTAAAATATTCCCGACCGCGCAGCCAGAAAACAACTGCATTTATTTGGGTAAGCACCTCTTTATTTGCTCTTTATTTTTTGTTTTTGTCAATCAAGCAATGTTTTAATCTTTATCTTTAAAAATTCCAGCTGCACCGCAACAAGATGCAACTTGTTTTTGCATATGGGAAGTTTTGGATTTTTTGTCTCCAATAGTTGATTTGGGTTGGTTGATATTGGTTTCTTATTTGGACAGCTATAAAGTTGACTTTTAGTTAGTTAATAGGTGGATTTCGTGTGTATGGTGTGTTTTGTTTTGTTATTAATTAGTTTATTTAATTAATTAATAATGACTTTAAACAGCTGCCTTCTCGACCAGTTTGAACCAGTGTCCGCAGTCGCAACGCTTCTGGTTGCCCTTTTGCAGCCACATCCATTGAACGTAGGTCTGATCGCCTTCGCCTAAAATGGATGGGCAATTAGTTGCAGTGTATTCTTTAAGCGAGATTCGTTGTCTACTCACAGATGCAACCCACAATGCGGGCATCGAAGGCCGATGGAATTAAGTTGGGGTTTTCCTCGGTGCCAGCACCGCGCTTGAACACCTTCATGTCGAAGGGATTATCATTGCCAGCGGCTTTCAGCAAAAGCTCACGCTTCTCGATACCTGTGGCATGCTCCAACGGATCGTTCATCACTGTAAAAGAGAAAGATGAAAGCAATTAGAATTGCGCACGTGAAGCCAATGCCCCTCAAACGGCCCTATCAGCTGTGCAGGCGTTGGTTACATAAAACCAACATTAAATACTCATGCATGCATTAAATACTCATGCATGCATTAAATACTCATACATGCCTAGTAATGTTTGAATTACGTATCATTCGAGGGTCCGTCCGTTTTTGCACTTTTGCACTGCGTGCATAACCTCCCTCCCACTTCCAAATATTTTGGCTGGCCACCAACGTTGTGCCACCTGACGCGCTGCCACAATAGACTTGCGTTTCTTTTATACACTTCCTTGTTATGTAAACAGCATCTTTGGAGACGTCTTCACCCAGGGTACACACGAACCTAGTGGACGTGTCCATTGGCCAACTAGGCGGGTTTGACACTTACTTTTGCAGCTACGAACGGATTGGAAAGTCACATTGTGGCGAGCGGCAGAACGAAGAGCCAAGCGTCCGCACATTGAAGCCATGGTTCGTTTTGCAAATAATCTGTAGGTTTTAAGGGTGATGAATAGCCGAATTCTTTGGTAATTTTTACATCGAAGCAGTAGAGAGTAGGGTTGTTGATAATATATCAAAATATCAATATATCGATATTTTTTTCTGAAAATGATATATTTATATCGTGATATTGTTTTTGCCCAAATATCGCAATATCGCTATTTTTTTTATATATTTTTGATATTTTCCCTTCGGTCATTCTGATTTCCAAAGCGATACCGAGTCAAAGTGCACGTGTTAAAATTAACATAAAATCAAATTATACTGATATAAAAATCAGGAGTGCAAAGTCCAAACTCTGCGACAGAATTATTAAAACAAGTGGAAACTCTTCAAACTTGTCTTCGCACCTGAACAATAAGCATTATGATGTTATGTACTAGAGATGGGCGCGGACCCCGGGCCTCGACAATTTTAGGCCCGGGGCCTAAAACCAGCTAGCCCGGCAGGCCCGGCGCGCTTGAAGGCAAAAAATGTAATGATGTTTTAATCGGTATCTTTTTTATGAATGTCAGTATTGTTTAAATACTAAAATAGAAACATGCTTACATATCGGTCATTGCACATCTCTAATTTATATAAGTATAATGAATTAAATGAACTATTAAGTTACATTTTTTTGTTTGTTGTAATTTTTAAGTGAAATGAAGTAGTCTGTAAGCTTATATAAGTATAATGAATTAAATAAATTATTAATTTACATTTTTTTGCTTGTTGTAATTTTTAAGTGAAATGAAATAGTCTGTAAGCTTATATAAGTATAATAAATTAAATGAATTATTAAGTTATATTTTTTTGTTTGTTGTAATTTTTAAGTGAAATGAAATAGTCTGTAAGCTTATATAAGTATAATGAATTAAATGAATTATTAAGTTACATTTTTTTGTTTGTTGTAATTTTTAGTGAAATGAAATAGAAAAATATGTTTTATAATAAGTAATACAATAAATATGCATATAATACTGAATATATTTGTTTTGTAATATTTACTTAATTTGGTTATTATATTTGAAAAAAAAAGTTCCGGGCCGGGCCGAACCCGGACAAGCTTAAAGTAGCTTAAATTATACTTTAGCATGCCCCAAGCTGCATGGGAAAGCAATTCCCTTGAAGTTGTTGCATTTTGTGTACACAGCTGTTTATATCGATATGAAAACTATCGGTAGAGACAGCTGCCCTGGTGTTGAGACATCTGCCGACAGAGCAAGCAGTGCAAACCAGTGGCGGCAGGGTAAGCGGGAAGAAATGGCCTTGAGAGAGATTCTCTCTTAAGCCAATTCGGTTAGCGAGCCCCGCTCTCCGTTAGGAAGAACCGCGGTTTGACCTGTCGGTTAGATGCCCGAAGTCCCAAGTTTATGACCGCCAGCGGTTTTATTTTTGGGCCTCAGTCGTGGAGATTATTTGTGACCAGCGGGCGAAGAATTTGAGCTGCGCTCAATTTGTACAAAGTGCGTGTGTGGTTTTCTGTAATTTTTTTTTTACTTATTTTAAAAGTTAATAAAAATTGTTTTGGTGCCCAGGAGCGAGACAGCGAACGAGCGACGACCATTAGCGGGAAAAAGGAAAGAAGCATTCTCCTGGTGAGTTCGGTCCAAGCGGAGTTCCGCCGGGAGACCAGTTTACTTTGACCCCGCATCCTTCGACCCCATCCTCGTAAGCGCTCACAGCTAGGGCGCAGCGCGCAAAAGGCGCCGTTCGAGCAGCAGCGAAGAGCAGAAGCGCAGCGCCGCAACAGCGAGCGGCCGCCACACCACGGCGCGCCACAGATCCCTGACTCTTAGCATAATTTAGTTTATAATTATGATTCAAGTTAATTTATTTATTTATGTGTTAGACATAGTTAGCGTCAAATGTATAGTTATAGTTTTCGTGTAGGTTTTTGCGTATGCAGGTTCTAATGTTGGCGTGTATAGTAATGTTAATTAAATGAAAATTTATAACGTGAGAAAAAAATATGATTGGTTAAGTCTCGTCACTTAGGGAGATGGGGCGGCCGTAGCGGGCCAGGATCGGACGAATTGGCTAGGGGGATGGTCCGAAACCGCGAGCAAGAATATCACATGGTTGAGTGGGTGCGCGGTGACCAACTTCGGTCACGATCGTTGTTGTTGTTGTTTAACCCTTTCGTGCCCAACTTTTTCCCCGTGAAATTAAAATTTTTTTTATCATTAATGTTTTTACATTTATTTTTAGAAAAATTTAGCAACAAATTTTAGTATGCCACGCCCATTAGTTTGGGCGGTAGCGAAAGTTGCTTGTGAGCAACATTGGGCAGTAGTGGTGTGTAAGCATTGTTTTTTTTATAATTCACAGAATATGAAATATTTTTCTTTATAATGACAATTTAAGTGTGGTATGACAAAAAACAGTTTTTATTGTTATTGCAGCACAGATGGACTTTGCATTTAAGGCATTTGGTCATCGGTGTTGCAGTTTTGCACAGTCTGCAACGTCCTCTTTCTCCAAAAAACTACCCAATGTTCAACTTTATCATAACGTTGTGACACTGAAGGATTTGTCTGAAATTTGTACTTCTTTGATTGATGCGAAGAAACACTGCATGGGGATCCCAATGATACCACTGAGCTTTCTCTTTCTGCATTTGTTGGTCGACCTCTCCTTTTTTGAAATGAAGTAGCTTCAGTGGAATGTAAAAGTTCATGGGCAATTTCCGATTGAAATTTTATAAGGGGAATATGTTTTTGGTTTGGGTTTACCAAGTTCAATTGTTTCCTATACAGTAGCCAAGCATTTGTAACGGATGTTCCCAGGCACCAATAAAAAATTCTTATGTACCACTTTTTTGATCGGTGGTTAATTTTGTAGAGCTCCATCAGCATATCTGCCAAATCTACTCCACCCATACCTTTATTGTATGAAGTAACAATAGCTGGCCTTGAAATATCAATGTAAGTTTTTTCTTTTGGGCTCCAACGTTTGCATATTCCAACAGGCTGATCACCTTCACACGAAGATATTAGTTGAACAGGCTTATTATCAAACCATTTTACACACACAAGATTATGGTTCATTTCGCATTTTATATCAAAAGACCCCCTTCCGCGTTTTTTTAATTCCGCATCTGAGAGCAGTTGGCAATTTCTTATGCGATTTTTACGTACAGTACCTGTTGCAAAGATTCCTATTTCCTTCAACGAAATCAGAAGGCTTACAGACGTAAACCAATTATCAAAATATAGTTTAAAATTTTTGTCTTTGGGAAGACTTTTTGCCAAATATAAGACAACATCAGAAGATATTCCCAAGCCATAAGAAGGACAAGTGCCTTCTCCAACATATAGCGTAAAATCATAAACTAATCCAGATATTCCAGCCCGCGTAAACATTTTAAGACCCCATTTATGAGGTTTAGCTGGATTATATTGCTTAAACGTGGATCGACCTGCAAAAAAAAAGCAATTAATAAAAATAAAGCCAATTTAAAAGAAAATTAAAAACGTACCTTTGAATGCAATTATTTGCTCATCGACACTTTGATGCTCTTCCTGAGGTAGTTTTCCAAAATTTTCTTTGAGAATTCTGAGCAAAGGGCGGATCTTGTAGAGTTTATCATAGTTGGAATCTCCTTTTTTTTAATTGTTTGGCGTTGTCGTTGAAATGTAAGCATTGTTTTATTTTTTCAAATCTCCCACGCGGCATTGAATCAGTTATTGCGGTAAGCTTTAAATCCTTTGACCATGCCATTCTGAGTTGCGGTAGTTTTAAAACACCCAAGTACAATAAAATGCCAATGTAGCGTTTGATTTCCTCATTAGTACATTTAAGTTCAATACCGTGCTCCTGCAAACTATATATATCAGTTTGCTTTGCCATTAAATGAATTAGCTGAGTATCAAAAAATGTGTAGAAGAACTCCACTGGCGTCTTTATCTCCCCGACATCAAAAGTTTTGTCATCTTCCCAAATACTCTCTGGAGCTACAAACGGCCTTGTTCTCCACTTTAGCGTCTTTGGATCAATTTTCTCCAAGCAACTGTCAACAACAACGCAAGAGTCAGGTTCACATCCTTCAATCACTGTATTTTCCAGAAGGTCAATCTCGATACTTTCTCCCCTTTCAAGAATTCCTTCTAAATTCTTCTCCAGTACCGTAGAAATGTCTTTCATCTCATCACCACTTTCTTCGTCAGTAGAAACATCCCAATCGAAGTTTAAAGCCCGTTCAATTTCTTCGTTAGAAAAACCTTTCACTTTCGGTCTCATATCTAAATGCAAACAAAAATTATTACCACGAATGCCCAAGGTTGCCCACAAGCAACTTAGCAACTTTGAAAATTATTTACTTACTTATTGTTCACTATTAACTAAGTTTGACTATATCACTGTCTAGTTAACTCTTTGCTAAATAATTATTTGTTTATACTTTAGGTTCTTTTTAAAGTATTATAAAAGTAAATTACTAATTTCAAAAGTTCCACCGAATATCGAAACAATAATTATTGTGATGCGTGTGCTGTTTATTGCAAATATTTTCTGCAACTAATCTCCAAATGCGTTTTTTGCTTTTCATAATTAGAGTAGACACATAAAAGCACCGTTATCATAAAGAATGAGCAGATAAAACAAAAGGCACGCTTACAGTTAGCTCTGAACACATAGAAATTGCTCACAAGCAACGTTGTTGTGTGTGAGGCGTGATACGTACGTATCAAGAAACCCCTCCCCTTGTGCAACTGAGCTAGCCGGCATAGCCCTGAAAAAAAGCAGTCCGTAACAAATTAGCGCCCAATATAGGAAGAAAAAACGGTAGAAATAAAGCGCCTTCATTGAGAGTCAATACGGCGATTAATTTCCACCAGCCGATGAATGGAGATACTTAGATGGCTCGCGGTAGATTCGCTTTTGTGGCTCAGCCCGCTACAAACTGCGGCACGTTGGAAGTATGTACTTCTCGTTTGCGCAGGGAGTAGCGGACTGGGAAACAAAAGTGAATGAATGTATTTGGAATGTGGAGGCATGTTGCCAGGCAAGGCGCGAGTCATGTTCTACCATGTAGGTGAGAACATTGTGCAGCGTACTTGCACTGGGCCATGTCCAACATCCAAATGTGTTACGTGTATTATATGTGTATACATGTAACTTTGTTATTTGTTTTGTTTTATGTTTAGATCGTCTGTTTTCGCTGGGCGTCTGTGTCCTTTAGTTGGTCAATGGGGCTGAATGAGGATAGGTGAACCGTAAATGCCCAGGGCTAATCGTGAGGAACCTCCTCACGGGCTAAAGAACGCAGTGAAAGCAGATCCGATCGAACACCAGCCGCGTCCTGAACTGGCAACTGTCAACGAGTGTGACAGCTTGACCAGTTGACGAACGGCAAGTGTGTTTTGTTTGTCACAGCAACAACATTAAGCGCAGAGTCGATCAGAGTCCACCGGCAGCGAAGTCGTTTCATCTCCCTTCCTTTGTTGTTTGTTAAAAATCTTGGTAAAAAAAATCCTTTGAGTGTGGAAAATATTTTATTCATAGTTATTTATTTATTTAGCATTATTTAAATTATTTATTTCTTTAGCATTATTTATTGTTTATTTATTGATTTAAGTAAAGCAATGTTTATAAGTAAATCAATACCCAGCCGCACACGCACGAATAAGTAATAACGGCACCTGAAAGTTAGGAAAATATTTTACCATGGCTGAGGACAAAAAGGTTGTTGGTGGTCCTTACCTGAGGTCAATGGGGTCAGTACCAGAGACACAGGATGTGACATGGTCCACTGATGGAGAGGGCACAGCCGGTTTCCAGGTGTCGGTGGGAAGAGGAGGACTGCTGCGGACGCCTAAGAGACAAGTCCAAGTTGTTCCACGGCCAGGAGACAAAGAGGAAGGCACACGTCCGGAGGAACCACACATGCAGCCGGAAGCGGGTCTGCAAAACATTCAATTGGACTCAACGGAGAGGTCTGCGGTAAATGCAGCTATTGCACAAGCGGCGCAAAGAGTACTGGCACTCCGTGGAAAGCGAGATCGGGCAGACGCTGAAGCAAGAGCTACGACAGGGTTTCCTCGAGCTCATGAAATTGATGAACGATGTCCTGAGGCCAGCTGAGGCCGAGTTAGAGCCAAGGTGCAGCGCCGCAGTCGACCAAGATGTTGGAGTCGAGACCCACGTGCCCCGCGGCGCCGTTCCCAAGATCCGACCAGAACAGCGACCTCCGATGCAGCCACCCAGGATGCCACCGAAGGAGTGGCCGGAAGACAGCAGCAGCCCGGAGTGGGGTCCAAGGCTTCCACCTGGCAGATGGCGCGGTCCGTTCCAACAAGGGCGGGAGGCAGCTCGCAGGTCAGCCGACGAGTTAGGTTACGCCAATAGTCCGCAGTTGGCGCAGCACACCCGAGTGGAGCGATGGGGGTTGTCCTTCGACGGCGAGGACAGGTTCAACTCTGTCAAGGATTTCATCTTCCAGATCGAATTCTTTCAGAGGCAGTACCGGTGTCCATGGGCGGAGATGTTGCGCTCCTTCCACGTGCTCCTAACCGGACGAGCGAGGGAGTGGTATTGGATCCACGTTAGGCACTCCACCCTAAACAATTGGATGCAACTGCGTCAGGCCCTCCTCGACCGTTTCTGCATCCACCAGACGGAGCACGACAGGATGCATGAGTTGCTGCAGCGGGAACAGCAGGTCGGAGAAAGCGTGGAGGACTACATTCACCACATGCGACGGCTGGCATCGAGGCTGGGTAAGCCCATGGCGGAGAGACACCTGGTAAAAATCATAAAAAAAGGGTCTCCCAGAGAACATCGCTCGTTACGTCTACGCCATGGAGATATTTACCGCGGACGAGTTCCGGGTCGAAGCGGCGGATGTCGAGCGAAGTTTTGGACGTCGAGGACGGACTTCGTATCCTCAGTCGGCGCCGTTTTCGGCTCCCGCGAGGCTTCGTGTCCACGAGGTAGTTGGCCCGGAAGATGAGGTACCACCGGATTAACTGGAGGAACTGCGCAAGTGGCCTTAGAAAGCGCCAGACAGGCCAGGGTGTTGGAACTGCGTAGCAACAGGACAACTTTTCCGCGACCGCGACTCTGCATCCCAAAGATTGTTCAGCTATCGGTGCGGAAGACCAGATACCGTTTCCCCGAAGTCCCCGGATTGCGCGGGAAACGCAAGGCTGGGCGTGATAAGTACGGGAAACACGCGCCCGTAAATGAGTCCCGCCAAGAGGAAACTCCGTTAGCCATAAGAGTAAAAAAAAAAAAATAGAAAATAACATTACAGAGAAGGAAAATATACAACCAGATGGAAAACGTAGGCTGCTAACTTTTGAAGAGAGGATGCGCCGGTATCTGGAAGCCAGAAGACGAATTCGAGGAGCATCAGGTGGCGGGCATGCGGCTCATATCCCGGAAGACCCAAAAGGTGAGGCAACGGTTCAAGCGAAGCGACGAAGCAGGCGAAGAGAGGTAGCGGCGGCCTTGATGCGTAGCCACGACAAAGACCCCAGGTCATACGCCGAGATCATCATAAATGGCGAGACACTGAGGATACTGCTGGACACCGGAGCATCCGTGAGCCTACTTGGTCGTGGCAGTCGCGAGCTACTGGACCGGTTCCAAGTACCGATGATCCGCCATTTCTCGCAAGTACGCACTGCCGCAGGAGAAGATCGATCGATCATTGGGCGCGTGGAGCTGCCTGTAAAATATGGACAAAAGGTGAAAACCGTTAATTTTTTTGTTTGTCCATATTTGGAACAAACGGTCTACCTCGGATTCGACTTCTGGCAGATGTTTCAGCTGGCTCCTGAAGTCATCGGTGAAGGTGCCATACCGAACCAGGATCGTCCCGCGGCGGAACTCCAGGCGCATCGAATGGCGCACTACACCGATGATAGCATCGACGAGAACACAGTTCCTGAAAAGTGGAAATTGTTGGCGCAGCAGGAAGAACGGCTGGAGCAGGTACAGCGTGAGTTTCTCACCTTTGAGCAGCATGGCCTCGGCAGGACTAGTGTCGATGTCCACACCATCGAGCTCGTTAAAGGAGCGAAGATCTTCAAAGACCGACCGTATCCGATGTCACCAGCAAGGCAATTGATTGAGGAGGAAGTGGATAAGATTCTAGCGCTCGGAGTCATCGTGGAAAGCAAGAGCCCTTGGAGCAATCGGATGACAGTCGTGGCGAAGCCTGGGAAGAATCGATTTTGCTTAGATGCACGCAAGCTAAATGCTCTAACAATAAAAGACGCTTACCCGCTACCTAGCGTCGAGGGGATCCTTTCCAGGCTGGACCAGACGGTGTACATCTCCAGCGTCGACCTCAAATTCGCTTTTTGGCAAATTAAGTTGGAGGAGAAATCCAGGGCATACACGGCTTTCACTGTCCCAGGCCGGCCTCTATACCAGTTCCGCGACATGCCCTTCGGACTCTGCAATGCGGCGCAACGGCTGGTGAGGCTGATGGATAAGGTGATTCCCGCGGAGATCATGTCCAACGCCTTCGTTTACCTCGATGACTTGCTTATCCTTGCGCCGGACTTCGAAACGCACCTCAAATACTTGAGCCGAGTAGCCCAGTGCCTAAAGGAAACAGAATTGACGATTGGTTTAAAAAAATCGAATTTCTGCGTTAAGAACTTAAGGTACCTAGGCCACATTGTGGGCGGAGGTCTCCTCTAGATGGACCCAGGCAGAGTCGCGGCAATTAAACTGGTCCCAAATCCAAAGTCAGTGAAGGAGGTCAGAGCCTTCCTGGGGATGGCTGGCTGGTACCGCCGATTCATAAGAGACTTTTCCACACTGGCGACACCGTTGCGGAGGCGCTGAAGAAGACGAACAAGAAATTTGAGTTATGTTCGAAAGCAGAAAGGGCTGTGATGCGCCTCAAGGAAGCCCTCACAACCGCACCTGTGTTGGTCCACGCAGATTTCAAGCGGCACTTGAAATGCGATGCAATGCGATGCATCAAACGTGGGAGTTGGAGCAGTACTCTTTCAGCGTGACGGGTAAGGACAGGAATGACCGATCGCTTTCTTCTCGGCGAAGATGAATAAGCACCAGGTGAATTACACCGTCACCGAGAAGAAGTGCCTGGCAGCCATTCTAGCCTTACGGAAGTTCAGCCGTATATCAAGGGGATGACGTTTACCTTCATAACCGACCACGCCAGCTTGAAGTGGCTCATGTCGATAAAGGACCTTTCCGGCAGACTAGCAAGGTGGTCACTACAGTTGCAAGCATTCCACTTTTCAATCGAGCACCGCAAAATCAGTGAGAATGTAGTGGCGGATGCGTTGTCGCGTAACGTGGAGGATGTCTTCATGGATCCCACCGATCTGCTGGGTTTCGAGACGACGGCCTTTGAGGAGGAAGACTATGTGGAGTTGATACGTGAGGAAGAAAAAAACAAACCACACTCACCCGACCTGAAGGTGGAGAATGGCCTGCTCTACAAGCGGACCACCCAGCAGCATGTAAGCGATGCAGTGGAAAGCTCAGAGTGGAAACTCTGGATTCCAGGCACTCTGACTGGTGCGCTTATCGAGCGAGCACACGCCGAGCCAACCGCAGCCCATGGAGGACAGGCGAAGACTCTGGAGGTCCTGCGCCGCCTATATTACGATATTGGTCCATACAGGTTCGCGACTTTGTGCGCAACTGCGACATCTGCAAAGAGACGAAGGCGCCGAATCATCGCATGAAGGTGGGCATCGGCGAAAAAGTGGACACCGAGAGGCCGTTCCAGAAGTTGTATATTGACTTCCTCGTCAAATACCCGCGGTCAAGGAGACGACACGCCTATATTTTCATAGTGGTGGACCACTTCTCAAAATATACATTTTTGAAGGCGATGCGAGAGGCGTCCACAGCCGCGGTCCTTGAGTTCCTGGTGCATGAAGTCTTCTTCAAGTTCGGATACACTCCGACAATGGGAAACAATTTATCTCTAAAGTTTTTGAGGAAATGATAAAGAACTTCGGTATTAAGCACGTCAGGACATCAATATACACACCATCCAGCAACGCGGCTGAACGGGTGAACCGCAGCGTACTGTCGGCGATCCTAAGTTACCTCGAAGGAGACCACAGGGAGTGGGATGGGCATTTACCGGAAATAGAGATCGCAATCCGGAACTCTATCCACACGGCCACCGGACAAACACCTTTCTTCACCGTTTTCGGCCAGCACCTGTATCTAAACGGGGCGTGCTACAAGCTGGCCTGAAAACTAGGGTCTCTGTGTGACCATGAGGTGGATCTCATGAGTCCGAAGGATAGGCTGGCAATGATACATGCGAAGGTGCGCGATAAACTCGACCAGTCGTACGAGGTGACAGCGCTATGGCCAAAAGGCCAGAAATTTCTGCGCAGTGCCCGGCCAAGAAGTTTACCGCCGAAACTTTGTGTTGAGTGATTTCTCAGGAAACTTCAACGCAAAGTGCGCCAGAACATTCCTGAGGGTCAGAGTAGTGCAGGCAGGAAACAACGCCTATCTGCTGGAAGACCTACAAGGACGACGGCTGGGAGTTTATCACGCCAAACGTCCGCACCTAAACTGTGGCTGGAGTCGAAGCAGCGTCTGGAATGAAGCACGAACACACCAACAACAACAAAACACATGGAACGTGTGAAATATTTACCGACGCCAGGGTGCAGCAGAAATTTGCCCGGCTTTTGGATCATGGGCCTCGCGTTGGCGCCTGACGGACTGCGCCGGCAGCGCTGCTTGCAGCATTGTGCCGAATCGTGTGTGCGTGTAGGGTGGTGAAATGGGTTAAGTTGTTGACTGCAAAACGAACAGTACTGTTATGCATTTACGGGTTCGATACCGCCCGCATCAAAAATTAAATGTGTCCAAAAATGTTTTTTTTTTATTTTAGATTTTGACTTTGCATAAATATTGTAAGTCCATAGCCTTTTACGGTCAAAATATGATTGTAGCCGTTTTTTTTTTGTTTCGCAAATAAATGATGTACAAGCAGCTGGGTAGCGGGTATATTACAGTCGAGCACTCTCGAATGTAGCTTTCTTACATGTTTTTTTACTTTTTTTTAAAAATTAATAAAAACTGTTTTGGTGCCCAGGAGCGAGACAGCGAAGGAGCGACGACCATTAGCGGAAGAAAGGAAAGAAGCAGTCTCCTGGTAAGTTCGGTCCAAGCGAAATTCCGCCGGGAGACCAGTTTACTTTGACCCCGCATTCTTCGACCCCATCCTCGTCAGCGTCCACAGTTAGGGCGCAGCGCGCCAAAGGTGCCGTTCGAGCAGCAGCGTTTGAGCAGCAGCGTCACAGCAGCCGCGAAGAGCAGAAGCGCAGCGCGCAAGCATTGCGTAGCGCCGCAACAGCGAGTAGCCGCCACAGCACTGCGCGCCGCAGATCCCCGACCCTTAGCATAATTTAGTTTATAATTATGATTTAAGTTAATTTATAATACCCGCTACTCATAGAGTAGAAGGGTATTATAACATTATTCAAACCGAAAATGTATGTAACAGGCAGAAGGAGACACCTCCGACCCCATAAAGTATATATATTCTGGCTCAGGATCAACAGCCGAGTCGATATAGCCATGTCCGTCTGTCCGTCTGTCTGTCCGTGTGAAAATCTAGATCTCAGCTATTATAAGAGCTAGGACAACCAAATTTGGTGACAATATGTGTTATTATTGCACGCTGATCAAGTTTATTTTGGATTTTGGCCACGCCCCCTTCCACCCCGCAAATCGAAAAAAACATTGATAACAAGCGCAATTTTGATGCCATATTGTTTATTTTCGGTTTACATGATAACTATAGCTAGCCAGATGATCTCTGAAAATTTTGTAACAATCGGATAATAAACACAGAAGTTATTCAGCTTAACGTTTTCCATAGCTGTAAGCAGCGCTGCCGGCAGCGCTGCTTGCAGCATTGTGCCGAATCGTGTGTGCGTGTACGGTGGTGAAATGGGTTAAGTTGTGGACTGCAAAACGAACAGTACTATTATGCATTTACGGGTTCGAGTCCCGCCCGCATCGAAAATTAAATGTGTGCAAAAATGTTTTTTTTATACCCGCTACTCATAGAGTAGAAGGGTATTATAACTTTGTTCAAACCGAAAATGTATTTAACAGGCAGAAGGAGACACCTCCGACCCCATAAAGTATATATATTCTGGCTCAGGATCAACGGCCGAGTCGATATAGCCATGTCTGTCTGTCCGTGTGAAAATCTAGATCTCAGCTATTATAAGAGCTAGGACTACCAAATTTGGTGACAATATGTGTTATTATTGCACGCTGATCAAGTTTTTTTTTTTGGCTTTTGGCCACGCCCCCTTCCGCCCCCGTAAGTCGAAAAAACATTGATTACAAGCGCAATTTTGATGCCATATTGTTTATTTTCGGTTTACATGATAACTATAGCTAGCCAGATGATCTCTGAAAATTTTGTAACAATCGGATAATAAACACAGAAGTTATTCAGCTTAACGTTTTCCATAGCTGTAAGCAGCGCTGCCGGCAGCGCTGCTTGCAGCATTGTGCCGAATAGTGTGTGTGTGTACGGTGGTTAAATGGGTTAAGTTGTGGACTGCAAAACGAACAGTACTATTATGGATTTACGGGTTCGAGTCCCGCCCGCATCAAAAATTAAATGTGTGCAAAAATGTTTTTTTTTTATTTTATATTTTGACTTTGCATAAATATTATAAGTCCATAGCCTTTTACGGTCAAAATATGATTGTAGCCGTTTTTTTGTTCCGCAAATAAATTATGTACAAGCAGCTGGGTAGCGGGTATATTACAGTCGAGCAAACTCAAATGTAGCTTTCTTACTTGTTTATTTATGTGTTAGACATAGTTAGCGTCAAATTTTTGTTAGGTTTTGTGTAGGTTTTTGGCGTACAAAGGTTGGAAAGGCCACAAGTTAACAATGCCTTTACCTATTGGCCATACCTGATCACTCCGGGTAGCTCAGTGCCTTCGGAGTGGTTGGCGTCCGCAATAAAATGTGTAGTTCGTGATGCACGAAGCCGAATGACTGACACACATACAACACAACGAGTCTTCATAAAATCACTCGAAAAAAGCACAGTACTCGAAGTACTGGAAATAAGTAGCATTAATATATGAAATTTATATAAACACAATCTGTATTATAATGTATTATTATCTGTATTAGACATTGAATATCTAAAAGTTATATAAGAAAAATTAAGTTAATTTTTATTGTAGGGGATAAAATATTTTATTTGAAAAAATAGTGTAGTGTATCTACCCTTCGTATATGTATAGTAAATACATCGTGACACTTTGTCATAATAAATATAAACTACCAAAAAACCACCAACCATTACACAAGCACTCCAGCTCTTGAAATACGATCTAACGCTTATACATAAGCCGATCGCGGAGAGTGAGAATGCTGAGCATGCACTTAGCACCTCAAGTGGTCAAGCCGTACGTAACATATGTATGCCTTTTGCATACACATGTATATGTAAGTTATGAACTCTCTTCTTGCGCCCTTCGTCTCACCCCCTCTCACCGGCCTGTCTCACATGCGCTTCCTCCACTTGCGCCACTTGACGGTCACTCAACCCTCGGATAACCCGAAACGCACTCATCTTAGAGCGAATTCACTCAAATTTCGGGGCTTATCCGAGTGGAATATGTACAGCGCGTTAGCCGAGGCGATTTACCGTTAGAACGGTAAATAGTCGGACGTTTTTAGAAAAGGCTGCATGAAACGCACGTTAGCCGAGGCAATTTACCGTTAGAACGGTAAATGGTCGGACGTTTCTAGAAAAGGCTGCAAGAAACGCGCGATGTGTGGAAGGCTTGCACATTTTTCAGTCAGTCGGAGTTTACCTTGCAAACGAGACACAAGCAAAACTCCTATTAAATAAAGCAAAGCTAAAACTAAAAACTACTTACTTGGCGATCTTCTCCCGCATAGCCCGCAACATCCCAGGCAATAAGAGCCGAACATCCCCAATGTAAGTTCGACTTTCATTAACTGGCGCCCGAGCAGTCAGAATTCTGACTTCGGGCAATGGTATAAAACACAAAGAAATTTAAAAAAAAAAATGCCCCTACAGTTTGTAGCGGGAGCAACATTCTGCACGGGCGCAAAAAAGTCGTACATAACGAAGTGAAAAGACCACCCGCCGCAGCGTTAATACTGTCTCCGTCCAGGAGCAGTATACGCGGGCGCAAAAGCGTCGGCCAAAAAGGAACAATACAGACCACCGCGCCCAGTTCGACTGTTCATTAAATTCACTCGTCACTATCGTTCCAAACCTAACTTATTGAAACCAAAAACCACATAAACGAACATGAAACATAAACGAATATAGAAAACGATAAACCATTGCCCGCAATTACTACTAGAATTTTCTAAAAAAACCTCTTTATCTTTCCTCGAGATTTACCGGTGTTTGAAAGCGAACACCCTGACTTCAAGTTCAACGAATTAGTCGCTATAGCAGTGGACAGATACAACAATTCTGTTCACTCAGTGACTGGCATTAAGCCGGCGATTCTGTTCTTCGACCGTTCGGCAAGAATCAACTATCAGGGTCTGACTAACTTCAGAACCAAGGTCCTGGAGGATGTTAGGGGCCTGATAGAGCATAGGCAGAGGCTCGCAAACGCGGCCCACAATAAGAGCCGATCTGAACCCGTGTCTTACGATCAGGGTGACAAGGTATTTGTCGCCAATAAACAGATTAAGACCAAAGAAAAGCCACGTTTCAGGGCCGAAGAGGTTGCTGAGGATAGGAACGTGACGATTAAAACCAAGACAGGGGAAATTTTCCATAAGTCGGATCTGCGGAACTAAAAAGGGCGTTGGATAGTACATGTGTGTTTTACAACCTTTCTTTAAACTCACACATTTTGTACCCTTTTATTCTTCACTTAACACTTAACACATAACATAGAATCAAACCAACACACCTTTTTCAACATTACACAACTAACTACCTACCCTTAAGCAAATTAAGTTAATACTGCAAGCTAAATTTTTTAATTGCAAGCATCGTCGTGGCCCAAATGGTGGGAGCTGCGGACATTTTCAAATATGAGGCTCCGCTTGCCCCCCGGCAGGAGGGCACAGTCTGGCGAGTCAACGGCCAATTCAAGCTGGCGTATGTAATTGACTTGGCAAGGCTCAAGTCGCTGGTTCAGGAGGTTCAACGCGAGGCGGCGCTTCTAACGGATCCCAGGATTGAAGCGCTGGTAACGCTCTACCTGGAAGAGTCGCGGGAGGGCCTGTCAAGACTGATGGGTACGCAGCGCGGACGTCGTTCGCTGGACTGGATTGGGTCCGCATGGAAGTGGATCGCGGGTTCTCCGGACGCATCGGATTGGGACGCCATACTTCGTGCGCAAGAAAACGTCGTCAAAACGGCCGACCAGCGAGTAAGGATAAATGCTGGTCTGTTCGACGCATCGCATGAGTCCCTGAGGCAATTGAACGAAGTAGCTGCGAGGGTCAATGCCATGTCAATGCTAAGACAGAAATCGTGAACTCCCGCTTACATGACCACGGGGAGGTACAAACGATTTTGACCGAGGTCAGGAACTTGCCGTACCAGAATGCAGTAGAAGCACTGGAATTTTATCGCCCAACTGTGCTAACAAATGGAACGGCGCTACTATACATTTTGGCTATGCCCAAAGTCGCCCCCAAGGACTACCGTCTTCTTCTTCTTCTTCCTCCGGCAACCCATGGAGGAAAACAAGTCATGTTAAAGAATGACAAGGTCGCCGTAACCACCGAGGAAACCTACGCCGTAATAGACGACTGCCTCTCCATTGGGAACACGACTGTTTGCCCGGAGAAAAGTCTCCGGTCAGGGCCAATGCGAACTTCTCAGGAACAATGAGGCGCGCATCGAACTGGTCGAAGACGGGACAATGTTCCTGTCGAACTTCAACAAGATGATGGAAGCCGGATCCAGGACCCACAACTTAGCCGGAACTTACATAGTCCAGTTCGTAAACGAGACGATTAGTGTGGCCGGGAGAACTTACACGAGTTACTCCTCGACGCACTTTACAGTCATGCCGGCAGTGCTCACATCGGTAACTGCCACGGGTTACGCGCCTTCACTGCACTACGTCAACGACTTTAATATGGAGAACCTGAAGAGACTCTCCGGTATGTCCGAGAGGGTCTCCTTCTCCTTTCTGGTGGAAGAATTGGTCGCCTTGGTTGTCGGTGTGGCCCTATACAACCTAACCCTCGGATAACCCGAAACGTACTCATCTTAGAGCGAATTCACTCAAATTGCGGGGCTTATCCGAGTGGAATATGTCCAGCGCGTTAGCCGAGGCGATTTACCGTTAGAACGGTAAATGGTCGGACGTTTGTGAAAAAGGCTGCAAGAAACGCACGTTAGCCGAGGGGATTTACCGTTAGAACGGTAAAAAATCAACTATCAGGGTCTGACTAACTTCAGAACCAAGGTCCTGGAGGATGTTAGGGGCCTGATAGAGCATAGGCAGAGGCTCGCAAACGCCGCCCACAATAAGACCCGATCTGAACCCATGTCTTACGATCAGGGTGACAAGGTATTTGTCGCCAATAAACAGATTAAGACCAAAGAAAAGCCACGTTTCAGCGCCGAAGAGGTTGCTGAGGAGAGGAACGTGATGGTTAAAACCAAGACAAGGAAAATTTTCCATAAGTCGGATCTGCGGAACTAAAAAAGGCGTTGGATTGTACATGTGTGTTTTACAAACTTTCTTTAAACTCACACATTTTGTATCCTTTTTTTCTTCACCTAACACTAAACACTTAACACATAACACATAACATAGAATCAAACCAACCCACCTTTTTCAACATTACACAACTAACTACCTACCCTTAAGCAAATTAAGTTAATACTGCAAGCTAAATTTTTTAATTGCAAGCATCGTCGTGACCCAAATGGTGGGAGCTGCGGACATTTTCAAATATGAGGCTCCGCTTGTCCCACTGCAGGAGGGCACAGTCTGGCGAGTCAACGGCCAATTCAAGCTGGCGTATGTAATTGACTTGGCAAGGCTCGAGTCGCTGGTTCAGGAGGTTCAACACGAGGCGGCGCTTCTAACGTATCCCAGGATTGAAGCGCTGGTAACGCCCTACCTGGAAGAGTCGCGGGAGGGTCTGTCAAGACTGATGGGAACGCAGCGCGGATGTCGTTCGCTGGACTGGATTGGGTCCGCATAGAAGTTGATCGCGGGTTCTCCGGAGGCATCGGATTGGGACGCCATAGTTCGTGCGCATGAAAACGTCGTCAAAACGGCCGACCAGCGAGTAAGGATAAATGCTGGTATGTTCGACGCATCGCATGAGTCCCTGAGGCAATTCAACAAAGTAGCTGCGAGGGTCAATGCCATCAATGGAGATGTACATACAGCAACGACGTTACTGCACAAGGCCTTGATCATCGATAGTCAGGTCGGCGAGCTGACCCAAGCTTGCCAATCGGCTAAGACAGAAATCGTGAACTCGCGCTTACTTGACCTCGGGGAGGTACAAACGATTTTGACCGAGGTCAGAAACCTGCCGTACCAGAATGCAGTAGAAGCACTGGAATTTTACCGCCCAACTATGCTAACAAATGGAACGGCGCTACTATACATTTTGGCTATGCTCAAAGTCGCCCCCAAAGACTACCGTCTTCTTCTTCTTCCTCCGGCAACCCATGGAGGAAAACAAGTCATGGTCAAGCATGACATGGTCGCCGTAACCACCGAGGAAACCTACGCCGTAGTAGACGGCTGCCTCTCCATTGGGAACACGACTGTTTGCCCGGAGAAAAATCTCCGGTCAGGCCCAATGCGAACTTCTCAGGAACAATGAGGCGCGCATAGAACTGGTCGAAGACGAGACAATGTTCCTGTCGAACTTCAACAAGACGATGGAAGCCGGATCCAGGACCCACAACTTAGCCGGAACTTACATAGTCCAGTTCGTAAACGAGACGATTAGTGTGGCCGGGAGAACTTACACGAGTTACTCCTCGACGCACTTTACAGTCATGCCGGCAGTGCTCACATCGGTAACTGCCACGGGTTACGCGCCTTCACTGCACTACGTCAACGACTTTAATATGGAGAACCTGAAGAGACTCTCCGGTATGTCCGAGAGGGTCTCCTTCTCCTTTCTGGTGGAAGAATTGGTCGCCTTGGTTGTCGATGTGGCCCTATACAACCTAACCCTCGGATAACCCGAAACGTACTCATCTTAGAGCGAATTCACTCACATTGCGGGGCTTATCCGAGTGGAATATGTCCAGCGCGTTAGCCGAGGCGATTTACCGTTAGAACGGTAAATGGTCGGACGTTTGTGGAAAAGGCTGCAAGAAACGCACGTTAGCCGAGGCGATTTACCATTAGAACGGTAAAGAATCAACTGTCAGGGTCTGTCTGTATGTGTGTCAGTCATTCGGCTTCGTGCATCACGAACTACACATTTTATTGCGGACGCCAACCACTCCGAAGGCACTGAGCTACCCGGAGTGATCAGGTATGGCCAAGGGGTAAAGGCATTGTTAACTTGTGGCCTTTCCAACCTTTGTACGCCAAAAACCTACACAAAACCTAACAAAAATTTGACGCTAACTATGTCTAACACATAAATAAACAAGTAAGAAAGCTACATTTGAGTAGGCTCGACTGTAATATACCCGCTACCCAGCTGCTTGTACATAATTTATTTGCGGAACAAAAAAACGGCTACAATCATATTTTGACCGTAAAAGGCTATGGACTTATAATATTTATGCAAAGTCAAAATATAAAATAAAAAAAAAACATTTTTGCACACATTTAATTTTTGATGCGGGCGGGACTCGAACCCGTAAATGCATAATAGTACTGTTCGTTTTGCAGTCCACAACTTAACCCATTTAACCACCGTACACACACACACTATTCGGCACAATGCTGCAAGCAGCGCTGCCGGCAGCGCTGCTTACAGCTATGGAAAACGTTAAGCTGAATAACTTCTGTGTTTATTATCCGATTGTTACCAAATTTTCAGAGATCATCTGGCTAGCTATAGTTATTATGTAAACCGAAAATGAACAATATGGCATCAAAATTGCGCTTGTTATCAATGTTTTTTCGATTTACGGGGGCGGAAGGGGGCGTGGCCAAAATCCAAAATAAACTTGATCAGCGTGCAATAATAACACATATTGTCACCAAATTTGGTTGTCCTAGCTCTTATAATAGCTGAGATCTAGATTTTCACACGGACAGACAGACGGACAGACGGACATGGCTATATCGACTCGGCTGTTGATCCTGAGCCAGAATATATATACTTTATGGGGTCGGAGGTGTCTCCTTCTGCCTGTTACATACATTTTCGGTTTGAACAAAGTTATAATACCCTTCTACTCTATGAGTAGCGGGTATAAAAATAAAATAATATTATGGAATGGAAAGAAATTCGTTCCATATTTATAGAAATTAAAAACAGATTTGATATATCTTATAAGTCATTAGCGCAAAACAGATTGATTCAAGAAACAACTGTTAACAAACACGCTAAAATATTAGTAGAATGCTTTAATGAAGCACGAATACTGATACACGACAATAAAAAAAATTTAAACTCTAAGAACTGGTCAGAGGTATCAAAGGCGTTAATCAGATTTCGATTAAACCTAATTTCAATAAAGGGAAAATATAATTTATATATTGATATCCCAACAATATTGAACACCTCTTTAACAATCGAGACAGTCGAAGAGCCTGAATCGGTAGACCAGCAAGAGATCGAATCGGAAAACAATTCAGATACCGAAATCGAAGAAAAGGATCTTACCATCCCAGCTATTTTAACAAAAGCAGATTACCAAGGCCAAGATTCAGAGCTTGATTCAAACTTAAGTTTAATAGAGCAAAAATACGACAACATAATAGCACAAACAAATATTGACTTTATCAATATCGCATCTAAGCTAATACCAGCTTTTGATGGTATAGCTGAAAAGTTGAGAAGTTTCATTGATGCATTGGTAATAATTAAGTCAATAAAAGGCGAACATGAGCAATTAGCTGTTTCAATTATAAAAACAAAGCTAAAGGGTTCAGCCAGAAATTTAATCGGAAATGAAACTTCTATTACTGAAGTTATTTCCAGATTAAAAAATAATGTCAAAGGCGAAACTGTTGAAGTATTATCAGCCAAGCTGATGAACTTACAGCAGCGTAGCAAAACTGCCAACCAATACACAGCGGAGGTTGAGCGGTTGACAAAAGCTCATATAAAGGCGCATACATAACAGACGGCTTACACATGGAGTTAGCCAGAAATTATTCAACTCAGCATGCAGTTAAAGCAATGACTAAAAACTGCGCAATAGATAAGGTTCAACTTATCACGCAAGCTGGTACCTTCCATACAATGAATGATGCCATATAAAAATTTTTAAATAGTTGCACAGAAGCAACTGGAAAGTCAAACACTGTCCTATATTATAACAATTACCCACAGCGTGGTAAAAATCGTGGTCGTGGAAATTTTAGAGGTAACTCTCGTTACAATAACCATAACCACAACAACCACAATTATGGTGGAAGAGGCCAATTTGGAGGAAACTCTAGAGGCCGTGGCAACTCGTACCGAGGTCAATATAACAGCAATCAAGGAAATGTAAGAGTAACCCAAAATAACTCGGAAAACTGCAATCAGCTCTTAGATGCTCAAAACAGAGCGTAAGGGTTCACGTCATAAATTTCGGCCTCAATAGATTCATTACATTTCTTAGTTTGGTTTCTAAGAAAAATTTAACATTCCTATTAGATACAGGAGCGGACATTTCGCTCATAGAGGAAAGTTCCGACATCTTCAATGACATTAAAGAATGTTATAAATATACAAGGCATAGGAGAAGGAGTAATAAACTCTAAAGGCTTGGCCTTTGTAGCACTGCAAACTGGAGGATATATAATCCCACAGAGCTTTCATTTGGTGGACTCCAAATTTGCACTGCAGTGTGATGGGATTGTAGGCCTAGATTTCATAAAAAAATATAACTGCATACTTGAATACAAGCAGGATGGAGATGAGTTCATGATTAGACCAAATAACCTAAAATTCCCAATATACATAAACATAACAAATTCTTCGGGCAGTAATGCTATATTTCTGCCAGGCAGATCCCAAGTTGTAAAATAGAAAATAGATTTAGTTACAAATGAGAATAATATTTTCATACCAAACCAGGAAATTCAACCAGGTATTTTTGTTGCTAACACTGTAGCAACTTCAGAAAGCATATATGTCCGAGTATTAAATACGTCCAATACAGATCGGATAGTGGACGTGAAAGATTTAAAATTTGAGTCTCTCTCAAATTACGAGAAAGTAAAGGCCACTCCAAAGAAAAAGCAGTATTAACCCAATTGTCAGAGAATTTTCCAAAGCAATTTAAAAATGAATTGAGTGCATTATGCACAGAATATAGCGATACTACAAATGATTTTTACAATCAAAAATTGAGGCTGAAGGACGATGAAATCGTCTATATTAAAAACAAGTAAGAAAGCTTCAGTCGAGTGTGCTCGACTGTAATATACCCGCTACCCAGCTGCTTGTACATAATTTATTTGCGGAACAAAAAAAAGGCTACAATCATATTTTGACCGTAAAAGGCTATGGACTTATAATATTTATGCAAAGTCAAAATATAAAATAAAAAAAAAAACAAGTAAGAAAGCTACAGTCGAGTGTGCTCGACTGTAATATACCCGCTACCCAGCTGCTTGTACATAATTTATTTGCGGAACAAAAAATCGGCTACAATCATATTTTGACCATAAAAGGCTATGGACTTATAATATTTATGCGAAGTCAAAATATAAAATAAAACAAGTAAGAAAGCTACAGTCGAGTGTGCTCGACTGTAACATACCCGCTACCCAGCTGCTTGTACAAAATTTATTTGCGGAACAAAAAAACGGCTACAATCATATTTTGACCGTAAGAGGCTATGGACTTATAATATTTATGCAAAGTCAAAATATAAAATAAAAAAAAAAAACATTTTTGCACACATTTGATTTTTGATGCGGGCGGGACTCGAACCCGTAGATGCATAATAGTACTGTTCGTTTTGCAGTCCACAACTTAACCCATTTCACCACCGTACACGCACACACGATTCGGCACAATGCTGCAAGCAGCGCTGCCGGCAGAATAACTTCTGTGTTTATTATCCGATTGTTACCAAATTTTCAGAGATCATCTGGCTAGCTATAGTTATCATGTAAACCGAAAATGAAGAATATGGCATCAAAATTGCACTTGTTATCAATGTTTTTTCGATTTGCGGGGGCGGAAGGGGGCGTGGCCAAAATCCAAAATAAACTTGATCAGCGTGCAATAATAACACATATTGTCACCAAATTTGGTAGTTCTAGCTCTTATAATAGCTGAGATCTAGATTTTCACACGGACAGACAGACGATATGGCAGCAAAATTGCACTTGTTATCAATGTTTTTTCGATTTGCGGGGGCGGAAGGGGGCGTGGCCAAAATCGAAAATAAACTTGATCAGCGTGCAATAATAACACATATTGTCACCAAATTTGGTTCGAGAAGTTAATCAATGGCCATATAGTTGAGCCGTCAGTGTCTGAATATAATAGCCCACTTTTACTTATCCCCAAAAAGCCTTACCAGGCTCAGAGAATAAAAAATGGCGACTAGTAATTGACTATCGGCAGATAAATAAAAAATTGCTCTCTGATAAATTTCCCCTTCCTAGCATAGATCAACTGGGTAGAGCTAAATATTTTTCGTTTTCAAGAATTTGACAGATGTCTTCAACCTATGCAGAGCCCATAACCTGAAATTACATCCACAAAAGTGATAATTTTTCATGCACAAAGTGACCTTTCTCGGTCATAGGTGTACAGATAAAGAAATTTTGCCCGATGACAAAAAATATGATGTCATAAAAAATTATCCAGCACAACGCGGACAGCGCTAGAAGATTCGTTGCATTTTGCAATTATTATTTATTATTTATTAAAATTTCGCTGACTATTCACGGCACATAACTAGATTATGTAAAAAGAATGTACCTTTTGTATGGACAAGTGAATGTAAAACGCATTCCAATACCTGAAAGAAAATCTCATGCAACCAACATTGTTGCAATACCCAGATTTTAGCAAAGAATTTTGCATAATAACTGATGGAAGTAAAGTGGCTTGTGGTGCTGTATTAACACAAAACCACAATAGAGTTCAACTTCCCATAGCCTATGCGTCAAGATCATTCACTAAGGGAGAAAGTAATAAAAGCACTACGGAATAAGAGCATACAGGAATTAATTGGGCAATAATACAGTTTCGACCATATATTTATGGCAAGCACTTTACAGTGAAAACAGACCACAGGCCTTTAACTTATTTATTTTCTATGGTCAATCCAAGCTCGAAACTGACAAGAATGCGATTAGAACTCGAAGAATACGACTTCACTGTCGAGTATCTAAAGGGCTAGGATAACTTCGTGGTAGACGCTCTGTCACGAATTACAATAAAAGAATTAAAAGAATTACAATATAACCAAGTCCTGAAAGTCACTACCAGGCAACAAAGTAGACAAGAAAATATAATGAATTTGCAATAACACTAATACCCCAAACATGCGTCAAAACTCGTAAAGAAGTGGTTACAGGATAACGAAATAAATGTAATGGAGTGGCCTGCTCAATCACCGGATTTAAGTCGATATAGCCATGTCCGTCTGTCTGTCTGTCCGTCTGTCTGTCCGTGTGAAAATCTAGATCTCAGCTATTATAAGAGCTAGGACTACAAAATTTGGTGACAATATGTGTTATTATTGCACGCTGATTAAGTTTATTTTGGATTTTGGCCACGCCCCCTTCCGCCCCCGTAAATCGAAAAAACATTGATTACAAGCGCAATTTTGATGCCATATTGTTCATTTTCGGTTTACATGATAACTATAGCTAGCCAAAAAATCTCTGAAAATTTGGCAACAATCGGATAATAAACACAGAAGTTATTCAGCTTAACGTTTTCCATAGCTGTAAGCAGCGCTGCCGGCAGCGCAAATTCTTTATTTGTGCAGGAAATAATAAGAATGCCTTACAATGCAAATTTTTGCAGTTGTTGGATAACAGCGTCAATAGCTTAGTGGAAAAGCGATGAACTCCTGAACCGACAGGCCCAGTTCATGCCGCTTTTTATTTATTTATTTATTTATTGATTTATTTATTTATTTATTTATTTATTTATTTATTTATTGATTAATTGATTTATTGATTTATTGATTTATTGATTTATTGATTTATTGATTTATTTATTTATTTATTTATTTATTTATTTATTTATTTATTTATTTATTTATTTATTTATTTATTAATTAATTTATTTATTTATTTATTTATTTATTTATTTACTTAACGTCTACCAACTGTATACCATAGGTAGATCGAGTTTATTTTCAATTTTTGATGCCACGCTCATCGCTCACGCAAATCGATTATTTTTGATAATCAGGAGAAGTATTGAGTTTACAACTTTCTGCTTTGGTATGAACATAAATAATTGCAATATAAATCTATTCCCCTAATTACAATCCAATCGGACGGTAAACACAGAAGTAATCCATGTTTCCGTTTTCCGTACTTCCACTGCTTGCGCCTGTGCTGCGCGTCGTAACGTCATCGTCACGATGCTTCGTTTCAGCCGTAGTGTGTGTAAAGCTGTGCCGTTTTCACATGTAGATGGCGCTATTCAAATAGATATAATTTAAACAATAGGTGGCGGATAAACTTGTGCAGCGTTTTTTTGATGGAATTAAATGTGTGATAATTTGTTTCCAAACTGGGCGAATTGTAGCCAACTGTCGGGCGCGCTAGTTACCAACCGTGGCTTGGAAGGAAACAATATTTTAATTAGAAATATATCTTGTCTGCGAAACTATTTAAAGAAAACACGTCTACTCTCGATAAACATCACAATAGGAATTAATTTTTATTGGTATATGCTTAATTTTATGTATGTATGCTGTTCGCAGACAGATCTTATATATATATATATGTATGTGTGTATGTATGTGTGTATGTGTGTGTATGTGTATAGTTGCTGTTCTGCTCCGTGTTTCCGCGAAAGAAACCTTTTCTGTGACGTTGAGTGTCGGTCCTATTGTAATCAGTGTTGCTGCTGTCCAGAGTGCAATGGGGTATACCCGAAGTGGTAACTCCTCCCCTCCTAGAATGAAGTGACAGCCAGCGAGATGAAACGCATGGCGGAACGAATTGCGGTGTAGCTAGTGTACTTATAATTAGGTGTTCGTACTAAGAATAATTATTATTATTAACATTAGTATAGTAGTCCTTATATAATCCGTTAAAGAAAATTATCTTGAAACGAAATCGTCTAACTATTGATGCAAACAGTTTTTCCAAAGAACAGCCAAAAAAGAAGAAAACTCAAGGGGAACAAAAGAAGCTAAAAACTAAAATAGGTCATACGGTAAATGTACAGGAAACAAAGGTACGTAACCTTAAGTTGCTTAGAACAGAAGACCGTATATATATAAATGTAATATACTCGTGTTGTGTGTTCTGTTTTCGTGTAATTTATGGAAATTGAGTACAATAAGTGTGTGACTTATAGCTATTTGTTTATGTTCATTTGTTTGTACTTATTATTATCTTTTTGTTTCGACTTACTAAACTGTTTGCCTATCTCTAATTTTCCTTTTTATTTTTCTTTATGGACTTTTTTGTCCTTCCTTTGATTCAAAAGTCATTCCGTGATCTGCTTTAACTATGTGTTTTGAAAATCTTGGTGTTATCTTATTTCTTCGGTTCTCTTTTCTAAATAATATGACTTCTGCTGTTAACGGTATTGGGTCTGTTCTTGTTCCATTAAGTTTTTTAAGCTTTTTCTTTTTATTTTTTTTAAGAACTTAAAGTTTAATTTTTGAATATGCATTAATTGGTGGTCGTGCATTTTATTTAAAATTTGTTTAATGGCTCATAATGAACTTAGTTAACAAGTGGAGAAGTGACAGTCTTTTAAATCAGCTGTGTGCGATTGTTAGAGCGCAGCTTTTTATACCCGCTACTCATAGAGTAGAAGGGTATTATAACTTTGTTCAAACCGAAAATGTAACAGGCAGAAGGAGACACCTCCGACCCCATAAAGTATATATATATTCTGGCTCAGGATCAACAGCCTAGTCGATATAGCCATGTCCGTCTGTCCGTCTGTCTGTCTGTCCGTCTGTCCGTCTGTCTGTCCGTGTGAAAATCTAGATCTCAGCTATTATAAGAGCTAAAACTACCACATTTGGTAACAGTATGTGTTATTATTGCACGCTGATCAAGTTTATTTTGGATTTTGGCCACGCCCCCTTCCGCCTCCGTAAATCGAAAAAATTGATTACAAGCGCAATTTTGTTGCCATATTGTTCATATTCGGTTTACATGATAACTATAGCTAGCCAGATGATCTGGTAACAATCGGATAATAATCACAGAAGTTATTCAGCTTAACGTTTTCCATAGCTGTAAGCAGCGCTGCCAGCATTTGCATTTGCAAAATGCTTTTTTTTTAGATTTTGCCTTTGCATAAATTCTGTAAGTCCATGGCCTTTTACGGTCAAAATATGATTGTAGCCGTTCTTTATTGTTCCGCAAATAATTTTGATGTACGAGCAGCTGGGTAGGAGGTATATTACAGTCGAGCACACTCGAATGTAGCTTTCTTACTTGTTTTTGTTTTTTATTTTAGTCCATGGCCTTTTACGGACAAAATATCATTGTAGCCTTTCTTTCCTGTACCGCAAATTTTGATGTACGAGCAGCTGGGTAGCAGGTATATTACAGTCGAGCACACTCGACTGTACCTTTCTTACTTGTTTTTTTTTATATTTTGACTTTGCATAAATATTATAAGTTCATAGCCTTTTACGGTCAAAATATGATTGTAGCCGTTTTTTTGTTCCGCAAATAAATTATGTACAAGCAGCTGGGTAGCGGGTATATTACAGTCTATTATTATTTTCCAAGCTCAAAAAATGAAATTAGTTTTTTACGTTAATGGAAAATCAAAAGAAAATATTTGTATTCCTTATTATATAAGTTACTTATATATATGTTTAAAAAAAATTATTAAATAAATCTTAGTTTCTTTTCCTATGAAATATTCCAAGTTAATGGACGAAAACAAGCTTTTTCTATTATTTTTTCCAACACTGTATGTGATTTGACAAAATATCTCGCCATTCCAGTACCGAATAAAAATGCAAATACTGTCGCAAAAGCAATATTTGAATCCTATATACTGACGTTTGGTCCAATGAAGACGTTCATTTCGGACATGGCAACCGAGTATAAGAATTCTGTAATTAGTGACCTGTGCAAATATTTAAAAATTGACAATATAACGTCAACAGCACATCATCACCAGACAGTTGGAACAATTGAAAGAAGTCATAGAACATTCAATGAATACATATGTTCATATATATCAGTCGACAAAACTGATTGGGATGTATGGCTTCAATATTTTGTTTATTGTTTCAACACGACCCCCGCTATGGCACATGATTATTGTCCATATGAACTAGCTTTCGGCAAACAAAGCAATTTGCCCGAACATTTTAATACGGTAGATAACATTTCTCCTTTGTATAACAAAGATGACTATGCTAAGGAAGCTAAGTTTAGATTAGAAAATAGTTATAAACGAACAAGAATTTTGTTAGAAAAACGTAAGACTAAGAGTAAGGAACAATATGATAAGAAATTTGTAGATTTTAAAATCAAAGTAGGAGATAAGGTGTTACTTAGAAATGAAACTGGCCATAAATTGGACCAGGTATATATGGGACCTTTTAAGGTCACAGGAGTAAATGATAGGGATAATATAATAATAAGAAACAGTAAAAATAAGCTGCAAATAGTACATAAGGATAGGTTAAAGATATATAGTAAATGAAACGTTAAAAAAATAAATAAAAAAAGAGGTCTGATCAACCGAAAAAAAGAAAATATATATAAAATAAAAAAATGTGCCTTCTTCTAAGAAGATTAAAAATATAAGCATAGAGTAATTAAAAAAAAAAAAGAAATTGTCATTACGCAAAATGTTTCGAGATAAAACTTTTTCTAATAATCAAGATAGATAAGAAATATTATATAACCAAAAAAAAAAAATAAAATGAGTACATATATTACGTCATTTCTTTAAAAAGGGAGGTGTAGTGTATCTACCCTTCGTATATGTAGAGTAAATACATTGTGACACTTTGTCATAATAAATAATAAATATAAACTACACAAAAAGACCACCAACCATTACACAAGTACTCCAGCTCTTGAAATACGATCTAACGCTTATACATAAGCCGATCGCGGAGCGTGAGATTGCTGAGCATGCACTTAGCAGCTCAAGTGGTCAAGCCATACGTACCATATGTATGCCTTCTGCATACAGATGTATATGTATGCGAAATAAAGAGTACATAGTCTTAAGTATACCATGTGCGATTTAGGTGCACCCAAAGACAGCATGATACGAGGATTCAAATAAAAGAACTCGAACAGAGCAGACGCTCTGAAGATAACAAATTCTGGAATAACTTATTACAATAAAAATATCAAAAATATTGATATATCGATATTTTATGTGATATTTAAATTATTTTGTTTTGATTAAAAAAATATCGATACCAAATTTTTTCCATAAAATCGATGCAGTTTGGAATCGATTTATCGTTATTTCCAGGAAAAGGATGTTCACCGTTTTTATGGCTTGGCGCACTTTTTTCCTGGCGTCTTGTTGATATTATACTAAATGTGTCTATACATGCATTCACAAGCTTCTTTGGCGGATAAAAGCCAACACATTGTAAATCTATTCCGTTAAATAATATGTGGTAGGTCAATTGTTCGAAAGCATTTTAAGCGTTTTTTTCCGAATGAAGGGGCGTATTGCTTTATGACTATTTGATGCTGATAAACAATAGTTTTTTAGTAACCAATGGGGGCAGTATTGCAATTTCCGTGGCCCCAAAATTTGATTAAGCCAAAAATTAAAAAAATGTTACTTAACATTTTCGTCTCATTTCGTCAAGTTCTATAAAAAACCGTCGTCAGATCTTGGGGCCAAATTATGTAGTTAATGGTATTTTGTATTTAGTTAAAATGTGTTAAATATAATTTTTTTGTTTCAAACTTTTTTAAGTTCTTGAGTTTTTTTTAAGTTTGAAAATTACCGCCAATGTTTTTCTTGCAATCACCAGGCAGCGTATTAATTCTCATTAAATCTATGATGATTTCATAGTTGCGATTGTGTGTAGCAATAGCCCTGCTTTGCATATATACAAAAAAGTTGTGCAGCAAAGTCTTTGCTTGCGCTTACACCACACATTTGCGTGCGGTATACTAAGTATGTGCAAATGTATGTATGCAACATGCAGAAGGAGACATGGCAGGCCCCACAAAGTATATACAGTGGGGAGCAAAAGTGATTCCACGATCAACGGTTTCATGTTTGAGCTCACATAAATATTAAACGAATAATGTAAATGACCCAAAGTTTTTTTTTATTGAACACCTTGTTTATTGTTTACAATAAGGCGTATAAGAAGAAATGAAATAGTAATAATTAAAAGACAAAAACATGCGGCATGTGCTCAGTTATGCACCATCCGTTATTTGCTCTTATTTTTGCTCTTCTTTCTTTCTTATCAGCAATATAACTGCAGATTTATCGTTAAGTGCTACCCGCTACTCATAGAGTAGCCCCCTTCCGCCCCCGTAAATCGAAAAAAATTGATTACCTCTGAACCTGTAGATCTCAGCTATTATAAGAGCTAGGACTACCAAATTTGGTGACAATATGTGTTATTATTGCACGGTGATCAAGTTTATTTTGGATTTCGGCCACACCCCCTTCCGCCCCTGTAAATCGAAAACAATTGATTACAAGCGCAATTTTAATGCCATACTGCTCATTTTCGGTTTATATGATAACTATAGCTAGTCAGATGGTCTCTGGTCTCTTAACGAGGGGAAGCGCTTGAGTTATGCGTACTCTGGGCAAATCCGCCATTTTTTGATGTGCCTTGTGCTGCCTTTGCCGAAAGCATGCCAAGCAGTCGTGTGACAGTTTTCGAATGAGATTCCTTGCGCCCAGTATCCAAAAGTTCTGTCGAATTATAACGAACAGTGATGATACGCCGGGGTGTAAGTTCCTGCGATGCTCATGCTCCAGAAAGAGATGAGTAATACGATGATAACAAATTTGGATGTTTTGTCTCTGCTGGCAGCTGCGAGTACCGCAAGCGCCCACCGACCCGTACTAGATTGTCCTTGCCGATCATTGGTGAGAGTTTGGCTAGATGAGATCGGCTCTTCATTGATTGTTGGGAAGTAATTGGTACTCTTCCTCAAAACATGTTTGTGCCTGTCGCAAACAAACATTCCGCGCTGCTTGCATTTCCTCAAAGTTAAGCGAGTTTGAGACGTCCTTCATGGATTGATTCTTTATGTGATGGATGAACCTGAGAACATACGTGTACAAGAACATATGTGTACGAGCCTTCACTAGGATGAACATCGTCGAATGAGTTCATCAATGCGATTCACTGGAGTTTCTCTAGCCACTGTTGTCAAACAATTGATTTTGACTTTCTCCTGCATGCGTTTATTTGGAACAAGTAAGAAAGCTACAGTCGAGTGTGCTCGACTGTAATATACCCGCTACCCAGCTGCTTGTAAATAATTTATTTGCGGAACAAAAAAACGGCTACAATCATATTTTGACCGTAAAAGGCTATGGACTTATAATATTTATGCAAAGTCAAAATCTAAAATAAAAAAAATTTTTGCACACATTTAATTTTTGATGCGGGCGGGACTCGAACCCGTAAATGCATAATAGTACTGTTCGTTTTGCAGTCCACAACTTAACCCATTTCACCACCGTACACGCACACACGATTCGGCACAATGCTGCCGGCAGCGCTGCTTACAGCTATGGAAAACGTTAAGCTGAATAACTTCTGTGTTTATTATCCGATTGTTACCAAATTTTCAGAGATCATCTGGCTAGCTGTAGTTATCATGTAAACTAATGAACAATATGGCATCAAAATTGCACTTGTTATCAATGTTTTTTCGATTTGCGGGGGCGTGGCCAAAATCCAAAATAAACTTGATCAGCGTGCAATAATAACACATATTGTCACCAAATTTGGTTGTCCTAGCTCTTATAATAGCTGAGATCTAGATTTTCACACGGACAGACAGACGGACAGACGGACATGGCTATATCGACTCGGCTGTTGATCCTGAGCCAGAATATATATACTTTATGGGGTCGGAGGTGTCTCCTTCTGCCTGTTACATACATTTTCGGTTTGAACAAAGTTATAATACCCTTCTACTCTATGAGTAGCGGGTATAATAAATGAGCCGTGCTGTGAAATGTTCACCTTTTCTGCAAATTGTTCCTTGTCCCATAACCATGACGGTCCGTTCCAGCAGCTCAGCAGTCATCAGCAGCCTCTGGAAGCACAATCTGCTGGATTGGATTTTGAGTTAACATATCGCCACTCATGCCTTGAAATGATGTCCAGAATTTGGCAAGTTCGGTTTCCAATGAAGATATTTAATTGAGCTGGGAGGTGTCATAGCCAGGAAAGTACGATCGTTAAGTCGCACCATGCATATACTGTTATATCCTTATTTCGAAGTGCGGCCTTGATTCAGCGTATAAGCTGGTTCAAAAACAGAGCCGCACAGAGCTCTGGGCGCGGCTCTGACTGCTGCTTGAGGGGGCCACCCTTGTCTTTGATGTCATCGACGATACCGAAATGGAACAATCTTGATGAATTACTCTGCTGTACACTACAGCAGCGTATGCCTTGGTAGATGCATCAGAGAATGCATGTAGTTGAATGTTGTCCGCGTCGTTGACAACCAGGCGTGGTAACGTGACCAGATCAGTACGCGATTTGAGCCAATTGCTAGCTAATTTATTGGGAAGTGGTGCGTTCCAATCCACACTGAGAATCCAAAGACTTTAAAACATAATTTTAAATTGAACGATGAAAAGAGCCAAAAGTCCAAGAGGGTCGAATATTCGTGCGATATCTGACAGGACTTGCCTCTTTGCGCAATCGGGATTCGCACAAAGTCCGACATTATATGATAATGTATCTTCCCCAGGATGCCAATAGAGGCCGAGTACCTTTACCGGTGATGATTGAGCTGACTGTGACGAATCGATATCTGCTGTTTGTATACGGGTTGTATTTGACACCCTTTTCCCAAGTTGAGATCAGCGCAGGCCATCAGTTGAATAAGTTCCTTTTTGTTCCGTAGTAGTTCCTCCTCGCTGTTTGATCCAGTAAGTACGTCATCGACATAAAAATCCTCCAGCAACAGTTTTGCTGCATTTGGAAATTCATGAATATGATACTGTGCCAGCTGTTCCAACACACGCACCGCAAGAAATTGTGCGCATGAAGTTCCGTAGGTTACCGTGGAAAGCTTGATGTGTTTAAATGGAACGGATGGATGCTCTCTCCAGACGATTTTTGAAAATCCTGATGTTTGTGTGCTACCCAGATTTGATGACCTGTCGAAAACCACCCTTAGCTTTCGACCTAGTACCGGATGGTGTGGTAGATAGAACTGCTTCCTTCCATTGTTTTCGTCTTCTGTACTTCGCGCATGTGCCCCAAGTTTTTGTATTCGCACATAAAGTTAACGTACTGTTTGCGTAACTTCTCATCCCGTTGTAAGCGTCGTTCCACTGATTTGAAACGGCCTAGAGCTCGTTGAAGTGTATCCCCAAATACAGGATCCGTTGTATTGAATGGAAGTTCCACGATATACTTCCCATTCGCATCTCGTGTGTGAGTAGTGAGAAAGCGATTCTCCACCAGTTCATCATCAGGTTCCCCTTTTGTGTTGCTACTGACGTTTTTCAATTCCCAGAACCTCTGAAGCGTTGCATTGGTATCCGTTGTTGTAGTAAGCGAGATAGCTTGATTGCTTTGGTTAAACATTAGTAATGTAATACCCCTTCCAAAAACTGATGAAATGGCAATAAGATTGCCCCCCGTTGTCGTATATCCTTTCTCCTGTGAGTGTACTCCATACATGTTCGCTACCAAGTAATATATTGATTGGTGCAGGTGTATTAAAAGCCGTGTCTGCCATTTGAAGATCTTTTAACTTGTCAAGTATTGAAGTGTCTAGGATTTGTCTTTCCATTGATGAAGTAATTTTGCCAAGGACATGGACCTTGACAACCAATTCGTAATCCGACATCCGAGACCTGATTTGAAGCGTGCTGCAACCTCTTGTGGTGTCAGCCGCTACCGAAGATATTCCCGAGACCAAGATGTGTGACGGTGAACGTGCCAATCCGAGAGCGTGTATGCAACGTTCCGATATATATGATAATTCGGACCCGGTGTCTAATAAGAGTCGACATGTAACGTAATCTCCTCTTGCACTTTTTACATAGGCCACAGCGGTAGGTAATACGCTTCTGTCTCCTCAGTTTGGCTGAGTAGGTGATCCACTACCTTGTGCGCATACTGTTGCGCCTGTGTTCTATATATGTGTCATATGATTAAAGGTCGTTGCTGTGTCCTGTAAAGTTTTGCTGTTGATTCGACTCGGCTGTTGATAGCCAAATTAAATTTGCTCTGCTGACCGACAATTAGTGCACGCAGCACCTTCCACCACAACCATTGATTGTGTAATCCGTTTCTGTTTTTCCCCTTGTGCTGCCGACTTGCCTCCAGCAGCTGTATCTCGTTTGCTTAATTCTAATTCCTCGCATCGAGCATCCAAAAATTTGAAAAACTCCTCCAGAGTAGGTGAGTTTGTGTCCATGCTGCGCTCGATCCATCTACGCCGTGTGTTAGCGTCAAGTTTTTCCAATAAGAGATATATAATCCAGCAATCCCGTCCCGTTTGATTTATGGCATCCAGCCCTCGTACAATTTCGTTTGCACCGTCTGATACTTTCCGTAATATTGACGCATCGATCTTTGTTGTTGTTGGAAAACTTATGAATTGCTCCAAAATCGAATTTACAATATGCCGTGGACGATTGTACTTTTCCTTAAGGCGTTCCCAAGCCGTGTTATGAGCTGTATCCGTAATTCCCAAATGTCGTATCAAGTTTGCAGCCTCATCACTCAATAGTGTTTTAAAATGATGCAATTTCTGTGTACTCGATAAATGCTGTTTGCTAAGAATCGTACTTACAAATATGTCTTGAAAAGCTGGCCACTCTGTGTAGCTTCCAGCAAATCGTTTGATTTGAATTTTTGATTTTCGATTTGCGGGGGCGGAAGGGGGCGTGGCCAAAATCCAAAATAAACTTGATCAGCGTGCAATAATAACACATATTGTCACCAAATTTGGTTGTCCTAGCTCTTATAATAGCTGAGATCTAGATTTTCACACGGACAGACAGACGGACAGACGGACATGGCTATATCGACTCGGCTGTTGATCCTGAGCCAGAATATATATACTTTATGGGTCGGAGGTGTCTCCTTCTGCCTGTTACATACATTTGAACAAAGTTATAATACCCTTCTACTCTATGAGTAGCGGGTATAATAAATGAGCCGTGCTGTTAAATGTTCACCTTTTCTGCAAATTGTTCCTTGTTCCATAACCATGACGGTCCGTTCCAGCAGCTCCAGCAGCAAGTTCGGTTTCCAATGAAGGTATTTAATTGAGCTGGGAGGTGTCATAGCCAGGAAAGTACGATCGTTAAGTCGCACCATGCATATACTGTTATATCCTTATTTCGAAGTGCGGCCTTGATTCAGCGTATAAGCTGGCTCAAAAACAGAGCCGCACAGAGCTCTGGGCGCGGCTCTGATTGCTGCTTGAGGGGAGCCACCCTTGTCTTTAATGTCATCGACGATACCGAAATGGAACAATCTTGATGAATTACTCTGCTGTACACTACAGCAGCGTATGCCTTGGTAGATGCATCAGAGAATGCATGTAGTTGAATGTTGTCCGCGTCGTTGACAACCAGGCGTGGTAACGTGACCAGATCAGTACGCGATTTGAGCCAATTGCTAGCTAATTTATTGGGAAGTGGTGCGTTCCAATCCAAACTGAGAATCCAAAGACTTTAAAACATAATTTTAAATTGAACGATGAAAAGAGCCAAAAGTCAAATATCATTGTAGCCTTTCTTTCCTGTACCGCAAATTTTGATGTACGAGCAGCTGGGTAGCAGGTATATTACAGTCGAGCACACTCGACTGTACCTTTCTTACTTGTTTTTTTTATATTTTGACTTTGCATAAATATTATAAGTTCATAGCCTTTTACGGTCAAAATATGATTGTAGCCGTTTTTTTGTTCCGCAAATAAATTATGTACAAGCAGCTGGGTAGCGGGTATATTACAGTCTATTATTATTTTCCAAGCTCAAAAAATGAAATTAGTTTTTTACGTTAATGGAAAATCAAAAGAAAATATTTGTATTCCTTATTATATAAGTTACTTATATATATGTTTAAAAAAAATTATTAAATAAATCTTAGTTTCTTTTCCTATGAAATATTTCAAGTTAATGGACGAAAACAAGCTTTTTCTATTATTTTTTCCAACACTGTATGTGATTTGACAAAATATCTTGCCATTCCAGTACCGAATAAAAATGCAAATACTGTCGCAAAAGCAATATTTGAATCCTATATACTGACGTTTGGTCCAATGAAGACGTTCATTTCGGACATGGCAACCGAGTATAAGAATTCTGTAATTAGTGACCTGTACAAATATTTAAAAATTGACAATATAACGTCAACAGCACATCATCACCAGACAGTTGGAACAATTGAAAGAAGTCATAGAACATTCAATGAATACATATGTTCATATATATCAGTCGACAAAACTGATTGGGATGTATGGCTTCAATATTTTGTTTATTGTTTCAACACGACCCCCGCTATGGCACATGATTATTGTCCATATGAACTAGCTTTCGGCAAACAAAGCAATTTGCCCGAACATTTTAATACGGTAGATAACATTTCTCCTTTGTATAACAAAGATGACTATGCTAAGGAAGCTAAGTTTAGATTAGAAAATAGTTATAAACGAACAAGAATTTTGTTAGAAAAACGTAAGACTAAGAGTAAGGAACAATATGATAAGAAATTTTTAGATTTTAAAATCAAAGTAGGAGATAAGGTGTTACTTAGAAATGAAACTGGCCATAAATTGGACCAGGTATATATGGGACCTTTTAAGGTCACAGGAGTAAATGATAGGGATAATATAATAATAAGAAACAGTAAAAATAAGCTGCAAATAGTACATAAGGATAGGTTAAAGATATATAGTAAATGAAACGTTAAAAAAATAAATAAAAAAGAGGTCTGATCAACCGAAAAAAAAAGAAAATATATATAGAATAAAAAAAATGTGCCTTCTTCTAAGAAGATTAAAAATATAAGCATAGAGTAATTAAAAAAAAAAAAGAAATTGTCATTACGCAAAATGTTTCGAGATAAAACTTTTTCTAATAATCAAGATAGATAAGAAATATTATATAACCAAAAAAAAAAAAATAAAATGAGTACATATATTACGTCATTTCTTTAAAAAGGGAGGTGTAGTGTATCTACCCTTCGTATATGTAGAGTAAATACATTGTGACACTTTGTCATAATAAATAATAAATATAAACTACACAAAAAGACCACCAACCATTACACAAGTACTCCAGCTCTTGAAATACGATCTAACGCTTATACATAAGCCGATCGCGGAGCGTGAGATTGCTGAGCATGCACTTAGCAGCTCAAGTGGTCAAGCCATACGTACCATATGTATGCCTTCTGCATACAGATGTATATGTATGCGAAATAAAGAGTACATAGTCTTAAGTATACCATGTGCGATTTAGGTGCACCCAAAGACAGCATGATACGAGGATTCAAATAAAAGAACTCGAACAGAGCAGACGCTCTGAAGATAACAAATTCTGGAATAACTTATTACAATAAAAATATCAAAAATATTGATATATCGATATTTTATGTGATATTTAAATTATTTTGTTTTGATTAAAAAAATATCGATACCAAATTTTTTCCATAAAATCGATGCAGTTTGGAATCGATTTATCGTTATTTCCAGGAAAAGGATGTTCACCGTTTTTATGGCTTGGCGCACTTTTTTCCTGGCGTCTTGTTGATATTATACTAAATGTGTCTATACATGCATTCACAAGCTTCTTTGGCGGATAAAAGCCAACACATTGTAAATCTATTCCGTTAAATAATATGTGGTAGGTCAATTGTTCGAAAGCATTTTAAGCGTTTTTTTCCGAATGAAGGGGCGTATTGCTTTATGACTATTTGATGCTGATAAACAATAGTTTTTTAGTAACCAATGGGGGCAGTATTGCAATTTCCGTGGCCCCAAAATTTGATTAAGCCAAAAATTAAAAAAATGTTACTTAACATTTTCGTCTTATTTCGTCAAGTTCTATAAAAAACCGTCGTCAGATCTTGGGGCCAAATTATGTAGTTAATGGTATTTTGTATTTAGTTAAAATGTGTTAAATATAATTTTTTTGTTTCAAACTTTTTTAAGTTCTTGAGTTTTTTTAAGTTTGAAAATTACCGCCAATGTTTTTCTTGCAATCACCAGGCAGCGTATTAATTCTCATTAAATCTATGATGATTTCATAGTTGCGATTGTGTGTAGCAATAGCCCTGCTTTGCATACATACAAAAAAGTTGTGCAGCAAAGTCTTTGCTTGCGCTTACACCACACATTTGCGTGCGGTATACTAAGTATGTGCAAATGTATGTATGCAACATGCAGAAGGAGACATGGCAGGCCCCACAAAGTATATACAGTGGGGAGCAAAAGTGATTCCACGATCAACGGTTTCATGTTTGAGCTCACATAAATATTAAACGAATAATGTAAATGACCCAAAGTTTTTTTATTGAACACCTTGTTTATTGTTTACAATAAGGCGTATAAGAAGAAATGAAATAGTAATAATTAAAAGACAAAAACATGCGGCATGTGCTCAGTTATGCACCATCCGTTATTTGCTCTTATTTTTGCTCTTCTTTCTTTCTTATCAGCAATATAACTGCAGATTTATCGTTAAGTGCTACCCGCTACTCATAGAGTAGCCCCCTTCCGCCCCCGTAAATCGAAAAAAATTGATTACCTCTGAACCTGTAGATCTCAGCTATTATAAGAGCTAGGACTACCAAATTTGGTGACAATATGTGTTATTATTGCACGGTGATCAAGTTTATTTTGGATTTCGGCCACACCCCTTCCGCCCCTGTAAATCGAAAACAATTGATTACAAGCGCAATTTTAATGCCATACTGCTCATTTTCGGTTTATATGATAACTATAGCTAGTCAGATGGTCTCTGGTCTCTTAACGAGGGGAAGCGCTTGAGTTATGCGTACTCTGGGCAAATCCGCCATTTTTTGATGTGCCTTGTGCTGCCTTTGCCGAAAGCATGCCAAGCAGTCGTGTGACAGTTTTCGAATGAGATTCCTTGCGCCCAGTATCCAAAAGTTCTGTCGAATTATAACGAACAGTGATGATACGCCGGGGTGTAAGTTCCTGCGATGCTCATGCTCCAGAAAGAGATGAGTAATACGATGATAACAAATTTGGATGTTTTGTCTCTGCTGGCAGCTGCGAGTACCGCAAGCGCCCACCGACCCGTACTAGATTGTCCTTGCCGATCATTGGTGAGAGTTTGGCTAGATGAGATCGGCTCTTCATTGATTGTTGGGAAGTAATTGGTACTCTTCCTCAAAACATGTTTGTGCCTGTCGCAAACAAACATTCCGCGCTGCTTGCATTTCCTCAAAGTTAAGCGAGTTTGAGACGTCCTTCATGGATTGATTCTTTATGTGATGGATGAACCTGAGAACATACGTGTACAAGAACATATGTGTACGAGCCTTCACTAGGATGAACATCGTCGAATGAGTTCATCAATGCGATTCACTGGAGTTTCTCTAGCCACTGTTGTCAAACAATTGATTTTGACTTTCTCCTGCATGCGTTTATTTGGAACAAGTAAGAAAGCTACAGCCGAGTGTGCTCGACTGTAATATACCCGCTACCCAGCTGCTTGTAAATAATTTATTTGCGGAACAAAAAAACGGCTACAATCATATTTTGACCGTAAAAGGCTATGGACTTATAATATTTATGCAAAGTCAAAATCTAAAATAAAAAAAATTTTTGCACACATTTAATTTTTGATGCGGGCGGGACTCGAACCCGTAAATGCATAATAGTACTGTTCGTTTTGCAGTCCACAACTTAACCCATTTCACCACCGTACACGCACACACGATTCGGCACAATGCTGCCGGCAGCGCTGCTTGCAGCTATGGAAAACGTTAAGCTGAATAACTTCTGTGTTTATTATCCGATTGTTACCAAATTTTCAGAGATCATCTGGCTAGCTGTAGTTATCATGTAAACTAATGAACAATATGGCATCAAAATTGCACTTGTTATCAATGTTTTTTCGATTTGCGGGGGCGTGGCCAAAATCCAAAATAAACTTGATCAGCGTGCAATAATAACACATATTGTCACCAAATTTGGTTGTCCTAGCTCTTATAATAGCTGAGATCTAGATTTTCACACGGACAGACAGACGGACAGACGGACATGGCTATATCGACTCGGCTGTTGATCCTGAGCCAGAATATATATACTTTATGGGGTCGGAGGTGTCTCCTTCTGCCTGTTACATACATTTTCGGTTTGAACAAAGTTATAATACCCTTCTACTCTATGAGTAGCGGGTATAATAAATGAGCCGTGCTGTGAAATGTTCACCTTTTCTGCAAATTGTTCCTTGTCCCATAACCATGACGGTCCGTTCCAGCAGCTCAGCAGTCATCAGCAGCCTCTGGAAGCACAATCTGCTGGATTGGATTTTGAGTTAACATATCGCCACTCATGCCTTGAAATGATGTCCAGAATTTGGCAAGTTCGGTTTCCAATGAAGGTATTTAATTGAGCTGGGAGGTGTCATAGCCAGGAAAGTACGATCGTTAAGTCGCACCATGCATATACTGTTATATCCTTATTTCGAAGTGCGGCCTTGATTCAGCGTATAAGCTGGTTCAAAAACAGAGCCGCACAGAGCTCTGGGCGCGGCTCTGACTGCTGCTTGAGGGGGGCCACCCTTGTCTTTGATGTCATCGACGATACCGAAATGGAACAATCTTGATGAATTACTCTGCTGTACACTACAGCAGCGTATGCCTTGGTAGATGCATCAGAGAATGCATGTAGTTGAATGTTGTCCGCGTCGTTGACAACCAGGCGTGGTAACGTGACCAGATCAGTACGCGATTTGAGCCAATTGCTAGCTAATTTATTGGGAAGTGGTGCGTTCCAATCCACACTGAGAATCCAAAGACTTTAAAACATAATTTTAAATTGAACGATGAAAAGAGCCAAAAGTCCAAGAGGGTCGAATATTCGTGCGATATCTGACAGGACTTGCCTCTTTGCGCAATCGGGATTCGCACAAAGTCCGACATTATATGATAATGTATCTTCCCCAGGATGCCAATAGAGGCCGAGTACCTTTACCGGTGATGATTGAGCTGACTGTGACGAATCGATATCTGCTGTTTGTATACGGGTTGTATTTGACACCCTTTTCCCAAGTTGAGATCAGCGCAGGCCATCAGTTGAATAAGTTCCTTTTTGTTCCGTAGTAGTTCCTCCTCGCTGTTTGATCCAGTAAGTACGTCATCGACATAAAAATCCTCCAGCAACAGTTTTGCTGCATTTGGAAATTCATGAATATGATACTGTGCCAGCTGTTCCAACACACGCACCGCAAGAAATTGTGCGCATGAAGTTCCGTAGGTTACCGTGGAAAGCTTGATGTGTTTAAATGGAACGGATGGATGCTCTCTCCAGACGATTTTTTGAAAATCCTGATGTTTGTGTGCTACCCAGATTTGATGACCTGTCGAAAACCACCCTTAGCTTTCGACCTAGTACCGGATGGTGTGGTAGATAGAACTGCTTCCTTCCATTGTTTTCGTCTTCTGTACTTCGCGCATGTGCCCCAAGTTTTTGTATTCGCACATAAAGTTAACGTACTGTTTGCGTAACTTCTCATCCCGTTGTAAGCGTCGTTCCACTGATTTGAAACGGCCTAGAGCTCGTTGAAGTGTATCCCCAAATACAGGATCCGTTGTATTGAATGGAAGTTCCACGATATACTTCCCATTCGCATCTCGTGTGTGAGTAGTGAGAAAGCGATTCTCCACCAGTTCATCATCAGGTTCCCCTTTTGTGTTGCTACTGACGTTTTTCAATTCCCAGAACCTCTGAAGCGTTGCATTGGTATCCGTTGTTGTAGTAAGCGAGATAGCTTGATTGCTTTGGTTAAACATTAGTAATGTAATACCCCTTCCAAAAACTGATGAAATGGCAATAAGATTGCCCCCGTTGTCGTATATCCTTTCTCCTGTGAGTGTACTCCATACATGTTCGCTACCAAGTAATATATTGATTGGTGCAGGTGTATTAAAAGCCGTGTCTGCCATTTGAAGATCTTTTAACTTGTCAAGTATTGAAGTGTCTAGGATTTGTCTTTCCATTGATGAAGTAATTTTGCCAAGGACATGGACCTTGACAACCAATTCGTAATCCGACATCCGAGACCTGATTTGAAGCGTGCTGCAACCTCTTGTGGTGTCAGCCGCTACCGAAGATATTCCCGAGACCAAGATGTGTGACGGTGAACGTGCCAATCCGAGAGCGTGTATGCAACGTTCCGATATATATGATAATTCGGACCCGGTGTCTAATAAGAGTCGACATGTAACGTAATCTCCTCTTGCACTTTTTACATAGGCCACAGCGGTAGGTAATACGCTTCTGTCTCCTCAGTTTGGCTGAGTAGGTGATCCACTACCTTGTGCGCATACTGTTGCGCCTGTGTTCTATATATGTGTCATATGATTAAAGGTCGTTGCTGTGTCCTGTAAAGTTTTGCTGTTGATTCGACTCGGCTGTTGATAGCCAAATTAAATTTGCTCTGCTGACCGACAATTAGTGCACGCAGCACCTTCCACCACAACCATTGATTGTGTAATCCGTTTCTGTTTTTCCCCTTGTGCTGCCGACTTGCCTCCAGCAGCTGTATCTCGTTTGCTTAATTCTAATTCCTCGCATCGAGCATCCAAAAATTTGAAAAACTCCTCCAGAGTAGGTGAGTTTGTGTCCATGCTGCGCTCGATCCATCTACGCCGTGTGTTAGCGTCAAGTTTTTCCAATAAGAGATATATAATCCAGCAATCCCGTCCCGTTTGATTTATGGCATCCAGCCCTCGTACAATTTCGTTTGCACCGTCTGATACTTTCCGTAATATTGACGCATCGATCTTTGTTGTTGTTGGAAAACTTATGAATTGCTCCAAAATCGAATTTACAATATGCCGTGGACGATTGTACTTTTCCTTAAGGCGTTCCCAAGCCGTGTTATGAGCTGTATCCGTAATTCCCAAATGTCGTATCAAGTTTGCAGCCTCATCACTCAATAGTGTTTTAAAATGATGCAATTTCTGTGTACTCGATAAATGCTGTTTGCTAAGAATCGTACTTACAAATATGTCTTGAAAAGCTGGCCACTCTGTGTAGCTTCCAGCAAATCGTTTGATTTGAATTTTTGATTTTCGATTTGCGGGGGCGGAAGGGGGCGTGGCCAAAATCCAAAATAAACTTGATCAGCGTGCAATAATAACACATATTGTCACCAAATTTGGTTGTCCTAGCTCTTATAATAGCTGAGATCTAGATTTTCACACGGACAGACAGACGGACAGACGGACATGGCTATATCGACTCGGCTGTTGATCCTGAGCCAGAATATATATACTTTATGGGTCGGAGGTGTCTCCTTCTGCCTGTTACATACATTTGAACAAAGTTATAATACCCTTCTACTCTATGAGTAGCGGGTATAATAAATGAGCCGTGCTGTTAAATGTTCACCTTTTCTGCAAATTGTTCCTTGTTCCATAACCATGACGGTCCGTTCCAGCAGCTCCAGCAGCAAGTTCGGTTTCCAATGAAGGTATTTAATTGAGCTGGGAGGTGTCATAGCCAGGAAAGTACGATCGTTAAGTCGCACCATGCATATACTGTTATATCCTTATTTCGAAGTGCGGCCTTGATTCAGCGTATAAGCTGGCTCAAAAACAGAGCCGCACAGAGCTCTGGGCGCGGCTCTGATTGCTGCTTGAGGGGAGCCACCCTTGTCTTTAATGTCATCGACGATACCGAAATGGAACAATCTTGATGAATTACTCTGCTGTACACTACAGCAGCGTATGCCTTGGTAGATGCATCAGAGAATGCATGTAGTTGAATGTTGTCCGCGTCGTTGACAACCAGGCGTGGTAACGTGACCAGATCAGTACGCGATTTGAGCCAATTGCTAGCTAATTTATTGGGAAGTGGTGCGTTCCAATCCAAACTGAGAATCCAAAGACTTTAAAACATAATTTTAAATTGAACGATGAAAAGAGCCAAAAGTCAAATATCATTGTAGCCTTTCTTTCCTGTACCGCAAATTTTGATGTACGAGCAGCTGGGTAGCAGGTATATTACAGTCGAGCACACTCGACTGTACCTTTCTTACTTGTTTTTTTTTATATTTTGACTTTGCATAAATATTATAAGTTCATAGCCTTTTACGGTCAAAATATGATTGTAGCCGTTTTTTTGTTCCGCAAATAAATTATGTACAAGCAGCTGGGTAGCGGGTATATTACAGTCTATTATTATTTTCCAAGCTCAAAAAATGAAATTAGTTTTTTACGTTAATGGAAAATCAAAAGAAAATATTTGTATTCCTTATTATATAAGTTACTTATATATATGTTTAAAAAAATTATTAAATAAATCTTAGTTTCTTTTCCTATGAAATATTTCAAGTTAATGGACGAAAACAAGCTTTTTCTATTATTTTTTCCAACACTGTATGTGATTTGACAAAATATCTTGCCATTCCAGTACCGAATAAAAATGCAAATACTGTCGCAAAAGCAATATTTGAATCCTATATACTGACGTTTGGTCCAATGAAGACGTTCATTTCGGACATGGCAACCGAGTATAAGAATTCTGTAATTAGTGACCTGTACAAATATTTAAAAATTGACAATATAACGTCAACAGCACATCATCACCAGACAGTTGGAACAATTGAAAGAAGTCATAGAACATTCAATGAATACATATGTTCATATATATCAGTCGACAAAACTGATTGGGATGTATGGCTTCAATATTTTGTTTATTGTTTCAACACGACCCCCGCTATGGCACATGATTATTGTCCATATGAACTAGCTTTCGGCAAACAAAGCAATTTGCCCGAACATTTTAATACGGTAGATAACATTTCTCCTTTGTATAACAAAGATGACTATGCTAAGGAAGCTAAGTTTAGATTAGAAAATAGTTATAAACGAACAAGAATTTTGTTAGAAAAACGTAAGACTAAGAGTAAGGAACAATATGATAAGAAATTTTTAGATTTTAAAATCAAAGTAGGAGATAAGGTGTTACTTAGAAATGAAACTGGCCATAAATTGGACCAGGTATATATGGGACCTTTTAAGGTCACAGGAGTAAATGATAGGGATAATATAATAATAAGAAACAGTAAAAATAAGCTGCAAATAGTACATAAGGATAGGTTAAAGATATATAGTAAATGAAACGTTAAAAAATAAATAAAAAAGAGGTCTGATCAACCGAAAAAAAAAAGAAAATATATATAGAATAAAAAAAATGTGCCTTCTTCTAAGAAGATTAAAAAATATAAGCATAGAGTAATTAAAAAAAAAAAAAAAAATTGTCATTACGCAAAATGTTTCGAGATAAAACTTTTTCTAATAATCAAGATAGATAAGAAATATTATATAACCAAAAAAAAAAAAATAAAATGAGTACATATATTACGTCATTTCTTTAAAAAGGGAGGTGTAGTGTATCTACCCTTCGTATATGTAGAGTAAATACATTGTGACACTTTGTCATAATAAATAATAAATATAAACTACACAAAAAGACCACCAACCATTACACAAGTACTCCAGCTCTTGAAATACGATCTAACGCTTATACATAAGCCGATCGCGGAGCGTGAGATTGCTGAGCATGCACTTAGCAGCTCAAGTGGTCAAGCCATACGTACCATATGTATGCCTTCTGCATACAGATGTATATGTATGCGAAATAAAGAGTACATAGTCTTAAGTATACCATGTGCGATTTAGGTGCACCCAAAGACAGCATGATACGAGGATTCAAATAAAAGAACTCGAACAGAGCAGACGCTCTGAAGATAACAAATTCTGGAATAACTTATTACAATAAAAATATCAAAAATATTGATATATCGATATTTTATGTGATATTTAAATTATTTTGTTTTGATTAAAAAAATATCGATACCAAATTTTTTCCATAAAATCGATGCAGTTTGGAATCGATTTATCGTTATTTCCAGGAAAAGGATGTTCACCGTTTTTATGGCTTGGCGCACTTTTTTCCTGGCGTCTTGTTGATATTATACTAAATGTGTCTATACATGCATTCACAAGCTTCTTTGGCGGATAAAAGCCAACACATTGTAAATCTATTCCGTTAAATAATATGTGGTAGGTCAATTGTTCGAAAGCATTTTAAGCGTTTTTTTCCGAATGAAGGGGCGTATTGCTTTATGACTATTTGATGCTGATAAACAATAGTTTTTTAGTAACCAATGGGGGCAGTATTGCAATTTCCGTGGCCCCAAAATTTGATTAAGCCAAAAATTAAAAAAATGTTACTTAACATTTTCGTCTTATTTCGTCAAGTTCTATAAAAAACCGTCGTCAGATCTTGGGGCCAAATTATGTAGTTAATGGTATTTTGTATTTAGTTAAAATGTGTTAAATATAATTTTTTTGTTTCAAACTTTTTTAAGTTCTTGAGTTTTTTTTAAGTTTGAAAATTACCGCCAATGTTTTTCTTGCAATCACCAGGCAGCGTATTAATTCTCATTAAATCTATGATGATTTCATAGTTGCGATTGTGTGTAGCAATAGCCCTGCTTTGCATACATACAAAAAAGTTGTGCAGCAAAGTCTTTGCTTGCGCTTACACCACACATTTGCGTGCGGTATACTAAGTATGTGCAAATGTATGTATGCAACATGCAGAAGGAGACATGGCAGGCCCCACAAAGTATATACAGTGGGGAGCAAAAGTGATTCCACGATCAACGGTTTCATGTTTGAGCTCACATAAATATTAAACGAATAATGTAAATGACCCAAAGTTTTTTTTTATTGAACACCTTGTTTATTGTTTACAATAAGGCGTATAAGAAGAAATGAAATAGTAATAATTAAAAGACAAAAACATGCGGCATGTGCTCAGTTATGCACCATCCGTTATTTGCTCTTATTTTTGCTCTTCTTTCTTTCTTATCAGCAATATAACTGCAGATTTATCGTTAAGTGCTACCCGCTACTCATAGAGTAGCCCCCTTCCGCCCCCCGTAAATCGAAAAAAATGATTACCTCTGAACCTGTAGATCTCAGCTATTATAAGAGCTAGGACTACCAAATTTGGTGACAATATGTGTTATTATTGCACGGTGATCAAGTTTATTTTGGATTTCGGCCACACCCCTTCCGCCCCTGTAAATCGAAAACAATTGATTACAAGCGCAATTTTAATGCCATACTGCTCATTTTCGGTTTATATGATAACTATAGCTAGTCAGATGGTCTCTGGTCTCTTAACGAGGGGAAGCGCTTGAGTTATGCGTACTCTGGGCAAATCCGCCATTTTTTGATGTGCCTTGTGCTGCCTTTGCCGAAAGCATGCCAAGCAGTCGTGTGACAGTTTTCGAATGAGATTCCTTGCGCCCAGTATCCAAAAGTTCTGTCGAATTATAACGAACAGTGATGATACGCCGGGGTGTAAGTTCCTGCGATGCTCATGCTCCAGAAAGAGATGAGTAATACGATGATAACAAATTTGGATGTTTTGTCTCTGCTGGCAGCTGCGAGTACCGCAAGCGCCCACCGACCCGTACTAGATTGTCCTTGCCGATCATTGGTGAGAGTTTGGCTAGATGAGATCGGCTCTTCATTGATTGTTGGGAAGTAATTGGTACTCTTCCTCAAAACATGTTTGTGCCTGTCGCAAACAAACATTCCGCGCTGCTTGCATTTCCTCAAAGTTAAGCGAGTTTGAGACGTCCTTCATGGATTGATTCTTTATGTGATGGATGAACCTGAGAACATACGTGTACAAGAACATATGTGTACGAGCCTTCACTAGGATGAACATCGTCGAATGAGTTCATCAATGCGATTCACTGGAGTTTCTCTAGCCACTGTTGTCAAACAATTGATTTTGACTTTCTCCTGCATGCGTTTATTTGGAACAAGTAAGAAAGCTACAGCCGAGTGTGCTCGACTGTAATATACCCGCTACCCAGCTGCTTGTAAATAATTTATTTGCGGAACAAAAAAACGGCTACAATCATATTTTGACCGTAAAAGGCTATGGACTTATAATATTTATGCAAAGTCAAAATCTAAAATAAAAAAAAATTTTGCACACATTTAATTTTTGATGCGGGCGGGACTCGAACCCGTAAATGCATAATAGTACTGTTCGTTTTGCAGTCCACAACTTAACCCATTTCACCACCGTACACGCACACACGATTCGGCACAATGCTGCCGGCAGCGCTGCTTGCAGCTATGGAAAACGTTAAGCTGAATAACTTCTGTGTTTATTATCCGATTGTTACCAAATTTTCAGAGATCATCTGGCTAGCTGTAGTTATCATGTAAACTAATGAACAATATGGCATCAAAATTGCACTTGTTATCAATGTTTTTTCGATTTGCGGGGGCGTGGCCAAAATCCAAAATAAACTTGATCAGCGTGCAATAATAACACATATTGTCACCAAATTTGGTTGTCCTAGCTCTTATAATAGCTGAGATCTAGATTTTCACACGGACAGACAGACGGACAGACGGACATGGCTATATCGACTCGGCTGTTGATCCTGAGCCAGAATATATATACTTTATGGGGTCGGAGGTGTCTCCTTCTGCCTGTTACATACATTTTCGGTTTGAACAAAGTTATAATACCCTTCTACTCTATGAGTAGCGGGTATAATAAATGAGCCGTGCTGTGAAATGTTCACCTTTTCTGCAAATTGTTCCTTGTCCCATAACCATGACGGTCCGTTCCAGCAGCTCAGCAGTCATCAGCAGCCTCTGGAAGCACAATCTGCTGGATTGGATTTTGAGTTAACATATCGCCACTCATGCCTTGAAATGATGTCCAGAATTTGGCAAGTTCGGTTTCCAATGAAGGTATTTAATTGAGCTGGGAGGTGTCATAGCCAGGAAAGTACGATCGTTAAGTCGCACCATGCATATACTGTTATATCCTTATTTCGAAGTGCGGCCTTGATTCAGCGTATAAGCTGGTTCAAAAACAGAGCCGCACAGAGCTCTGGGCGCGGCTCTGACTGCTGCTTGAGGGGGGCCACCCTTGTCTTTGATGTCATCGACGATACCGAAATGGAACAATCTTGATGAATTACTCTGCTGTACACTATAGCAGCGTATGCCTTGGTAGATGCATCAGAGAATGCATGTAGTTGAATGTTGTCCGCGTCGTTGACAACCAGGCGTGGTAACGTGACCAGATCAGTACGCGATTTGAGCCAATTGCTAGCTAATTTATTGGGAAGTGGTGCGTTCCAATCCAAACTGAGAATCCAAAGACTTTAAAACATAATTTTAAATTGAACGATGAAAAGAGCCAAAAGTCCAAGAGGGTCGAATATTCGTGCGATATCTGACAGGACTTGCCTCTTTGCGCAATCGGGATTCGCACAAAGTCCGACATTATATGATAATGTATCTTCCCCAGGATGCCAATAGAGGCCGAGTACCTTTACCGGTGATGATTGAGCTGACTGTGACGAATCGATATCTGCTGTTTGTATACGGGTTGTATTTGACACCCTTTTCCCAAGTTGAGATCAGCGCAGGCCATCAGTTGAATAAGTTCCTTTTTGTTCCGTAGTAGTTCCTCCTCGCTGTTTGATCCAGTAAGTACGTCATTGACATAAAAATCCTCCAGCAACAGTTTTGCTGCATTTGGAAATTCATGAATATGATACTGTGCCAGCTGTTCCAACACACGCACCGCAAGAAATTGTGCGCATGAAGTTCCGTAGGTTACCGTGGAAAGCTTGATGTGTTTAAATGGAACGGATGGATGCTCTCTCCAGACGATTTTTTGAAAATCCTGATGTTTGTGTGCTACCCAGATTTGATGACCTGTCGAAAACCACCCTTAGCTTTCGACCTAGTACCGGATGGTGTGGTAGATAGAACTGCTTCCTTCCATTGTTTTCGTCTTCTGTACTTCGCGCATGTGCCCCAAGTTTTTGTATTCGCACATAAAGTTAACGTACTGTTTGCGTAACTTCTCATCCCGTTGTAAGCGTCGTTCCACTGATTTGAAACGGCCTAGAGCTCGTTGAAGTGTATCCCCAAATACAGGATCCGTTGTATTGAATGGAAGTTCCACGATATACTTCCCATTCGCATCTCGTGTGTGAGTAGTGAGAAAGCGATTCTCCACCAGTTCATCATCAGGTTCCCCTTTTGTGTTGCTACTGACGTTTTTCAATTCCCAGAACCTCTGAAGCGTTGCATTGGTATCCGTTGTTGTAGTAAGCGAGATAGCTTGATTGCTTTGGTTAAACATTAGTAATGTAATACCCCTTCCAAAAACTGATGAAATGGCAATAAGATTGCCCCCGTTGTCGTATATCCTTTCTCCTGTGAGTGTACTCCATACATGTTCGCTACCAAGTAATATATTGATTGGTGCAGGTGTATTAAAAGCCGTGTCTGCCATTTGAAGATCTTTTAACTTGTCAAGTATTGAAGTGTCTAGGATTTGTCTTTCCATTGATGAAGTAATTTTGCCAAGGACATGGACCTTGACAACCAATTCGTAATCCGACATCCGAGACCTGATTTGAAGCGTGCTGCAACCTCTTGTGGTGTCAGCCGCTACCGAAGATATTCCCGAGACCGATATATATGATAATTCGGACCCGGTGTCTAATAAGAGTCGACATGTAACGTAATCTCCTCTTGCACTTTTTACATAGGCCACAGCGGTAGGTAATACGCTTCTGTCTCCTCAGTTTGGCTGAGTAGGTGATCCACTACCTTGTGCGCATACTGTTGCGCCTGTGTTCTATATATGTGTCATATGATTAAAGGTCGTTGCTGTGTCCTGTAAAGTTTTGCTGTTGATTCGACTCGGCTGTTGATAGCCAAATTAAATTTGCTCTGCTGACCGACAATTAGTGCACGCAGCACCTTCCACCACAACCATTGATTGTGTAATCCGTTTCTGTTTTTCCCCTTGTGCTGCCGACTTGCCTCCAGCAGCTGTATCTCGTTTGCTTAATTCTAATTCCTCGCATCGAGCATCCAAAAATTTGAAAAACTCCTCCAGAGTAGGTGAGTTTGTGTCCATGCTGCGCTCGATCCATCTACGCCGTGTGTCAGCGTCAAGTTTTTCCAATAAGAGATATATAATCCAGCAATCCCGTCCCGTTTGATTTATGGCATCCAGCCCTCGTACAATTTCGTTTGCACCGTCTGATACTTTCCGTAATATTGACGCATCGATCTTTGTTGTTGTTGGAAAACTTATGAATTGCTCCAAAATCGAATTTACAATATGCCGTGGACGATTGTACTTTTCCTTAAGGCGTTCCCAAGCCGTGTTATGAGCTGTATCCGTAATTCCCAAATGTCGTATCAAGTTTGCAGCCTCATCACTCAATAGTGTTTTAAAATGATGCAATTTCTGTGTACTCGATAAATGCTGTTTGCTAAGAATCGTACTTACAAATATGTCTTGAAAAGCTGGCCACTCTGTGTAGCTTCCAGCAAATCGTTTGATTTGAATTTTTGATTTTCGATTTGCGGGGGCGGAAGGGGGCGTGGCCAAAATCCAAAATAAACTTGATCAGCGTGCAATAATAACACATATTGTCACCAAATTTGGTTGTCCTAGCTCTTATAATAGCTGAGATCTAGATTTTCACACGGACAGACAGACGGACAGACGGACATGGCTATATCGACTCGGCTGTTGATCCTGAGCCAGAATATATATACTTTATGGGGTCGGAGGTGTCTCCTTCTGCCTGTTACATACATTTGAACAAAGTTATAATACCCTTCTACTCTATGAGTAGCAAGTATAATAAATGAGCCGTGCTGTGAAATGTTCACCTTTTCTGCAAATTGTTCCTTGTCCCATAACCATGACGGTCCGTTCCAGCAGCTCAGCAGTCATCAGCAGCCTCTGGAAGCACAATCTGCTGGATTGGATTTTGAGTTAACATATCGCCACTCATGCCTTGAAATGATGTCCAGAATTTGGCAAGTTCGGTTTCCAATGAAGGTATTTAATTGAGCTGGGAGGTGTCATAGCCAGGAAAGTACGATCGTTAAGTCGCACCATGCATATACTGTTATATCCTTATTTCGAAGTGCGGCCTTGATTCAGCGTATAAGCTGGTTCAAAAACAGAGCCGCACAGAGCTCTGGGCGCGGCTCTGACTGCTGCTTGAGGGGGGCCACCCTTGTCTTTGATGTCATCGACGATACCGAAATGGAACAATCTTGATGAATTACTCTGATGTACACTATAGCAGCGTATGCCTTGGTAGATGCATCAGAGAATGCATGTAGTTGAATGTTGTCCGCGTCGTTGACAACCAGGCGTGGTAACGTGACCAGATCAGTACGCGATTTGAGCCAATTGCTAGCTAATTTATTGGGAAGTGGTGCGTTCCAATCCAAACTGAGAATCCAAAGACTTTAAAACATAATTTTAAATTGAACGATGAAAAGAGCCAAAAGTCCAAGAGGGTCGAATATTCGTGCGATATCTGACAGGACTTGCCTCTTTGCGCAATCGGGATTCGCACAAAGTCCGACATTATATGATAATGTATCTTCCCCAGGATGCCAATAGAGGCCGAGTACCTTTACCGGTGATGATTGAGCTGACTGTGACGAATCGATATCTGCTGTTTGTATACGGGTTGTATTTGACACCCTTTTCCCAAGTTGAGATCAGCGCAGGCCATCAGTTGAATAAGTTCCTTTTTGTTCCGTAGTAGTTCCTCCTCGCTGTTTGATCCAGTAAGTACGTCATCGACATAAAAATCCTCCAGCAACAGTTTTGCTGCATTTGGAAATTCATGAATATGATACTGTGCCAGCTGTTCCAACACACGCACCGCAAGAAATTGTGCGCATGAAGTTCCGTAGGTTACCGTGGAAAGCTTGATGTGTTTGAATGGAACGGATGGATCCTCTCTCCAGACGATTTTTTGAAAATCCTGATGTTTGTCTGCTGATTTGATGACCTGTCGAAAACCACCCTTAGCTTTCGACCTAGTACCGGATGGTGTGGTAGATAGAACTGCTTCCTTCCATTGTTTTCGTCTTCTGTACTTCGCGCATGTGCCCCAAGTTTTTGTATTCGCACATAAAGTTAACGTACTGTTTGCGTAACTTCTCATCCCGTTGTAAGCGTCGTTCCACTAATTTGAAACGGCCTAGAGCTCTTTGAAGTGTATCCCCAAATACAGGATCCGTTGTATTGAATGGAAGTTCCACGATATACTTCCCATTCGCATCTCGTGTGTGAGTAGTGAGAAAGCGATTCTCCACCAGTTCATCATCAGGTTCCCCTTTTGTGTTGCTACTGACGTTTTTCAATTCCCAGAACCTCTAAAGCGTTGCATTGGTATCCGTTGTTGTAGTAAGCGAGATAGCTTGATTGCTTTGGTTAAACATTAGTAATGTAATACCCCTTCCAAAAACTGATGAAATGGCAATAAGATTGCCCCCGTTGTCGTATATCCTTTCTCCTGTGAGTGTACTCCATACATGTTCGCTACCAAGTAATATATTGATTGGTGCAGGTGTATTAAAAGCCGTGTCTGCCATTTGAAGATCTTTTAACTTGTCAAGTATTGAAGTGTCTAGGATTTGTCTTTCCATTGATGAAGTAATTTTGCCAAGGACATGGACCTTGACAACCAATTCGTAATCCGACATCCGAGACCTGATTTGAAGCGTGCTGCAACCTCTTGTGGTGTCAGCCGCTACCGAAGATATTCCCGAAACCAAGATGTGTGACGGTGAACGTGCCAATCCGAGAGCGTGTATGCAACGTTCCGATATATATGATAATTCGGACCCGGTGTCTAATAAGAGTCGACATGTAACGTAATCTCCTCTTGCACTTTTTACATAGGCCACAGCGGTAGGTAATATGCTTCTGTCTCCTCAGTTTGGCTGAGTAGGTGATCCACTACCTTGTGCGCATACTGTTGCGCCTGTGTTCTATATATGTGTCATATGATTAAAGGTCGTTGCTGTGTCCTGTAAAGTTTTGCTGTTGATTCGACTCGGCTGTTGATAGCCAAATTAAATTTGCTCTGCTGACCGACAATTAGTGCACGCAGCACCTTCCACCACAACCATTGATTGTGTAATCCGTTTCTGTTTTTCCCCTTGTGCTGCCGACTTGCCTCCAGCAGCTGTATCTCGTTTGCTTAATTCTAATTCCTCGCATCGAGCATCCAAAAATTTGAAAAACTCCTCCAGAGTAGGTGAGTTTGTGTCCATGCTGCGCTCGATCCATCTACGCCGTGTGTCAGCGTCAAGTTTTTCCAATAAGAGATATATAATCCAGCAATCCCGTCCCGTTTGATTTATGGCATCCAGCCCTCGTACAATTTCGTTTGCACCGTCTGATACTTTCCGTAATATTGACGCATCGATCTTTGTTGTTGTTGGAAAACTTATGAATTGCTCCAAAATCGAATTTACAATATGCCGTGGACGATTGTACTTTTCCTTAAGGCGTTCCCAAGCCGTGTTATGAGCTGTATCCGTAATTCCCAAATGTCGTATCAAGTTTGCAGCCTCATCACTCAATAGTGTTTTAAAATGATGCAATTTCTGTGTACTCGATAAATGCTGTTTGCTAAGAATCGTACTTACAAATATGTCTTGAAAAGCTGGCCACTCTGTGTAGCTTCCAGCAAATCGTTTGATTTGAATTTTTGGTAATTCGCTTTGCAACCCTGATGTCGCGTCTGATGTGCGTCCCGCCGAAGAATTTAATGTAACTTGCGACGCCCGTCGCGACGTCGCCAAAAACCGTTGCATTTCTTGCTGATTGATTTACAGCTAGCCGTTTGAAAAGTTGATGTTGTTGTTACAACAAATTGATTAATGCGTCGTTTTGATGAAGCCCGGTGTTGTCATCCCCATTGCTTGTTGTAGATGTATGTAGTTGGATGCGGAGATCCAATCCTATCAAAAAGCACTGCATATATACTTCTATACTTCTGAATACTTCCGAAGGAACGGACGCGTTTTTTCTGTGCTCCCCGCATCTTGAACTTTCTTTATTTCAACCCGGCGTTTAATTGAATTAAATAACAACACTAATCACTTTTAACACTTTTATAATCAGGAATTCGTTTACTCGCGTGTGTGTTTTGCCTAATTTTCATTTTGGTTTGTCGAACTTTGAAATTGTTTAGTGCTTCAACTTCTATTTTTATACAATTTGACCATTGAAAATGGTCAAAAATGGTATACAAAGTTTGTGCAAATGTATGTAACAGGCAAAAGGAGGCAGACCCCACAAAGTGTATATATTCTGACTCAGGATCACTAGCTGAGTCGATTGAGCCATGTCCGTCTGTCTGCCCGTCCGTCCGTCTGTCCGTTTGAACGTCTTGATCTCAGCTATTACAAAAGCTAGAGACACCACATTTCACATGAAGGTTCCTGTATACCATAGGTAGATCGAGATTATTTTTAATTTTGATGCCACGCCCACGCAAATTGATAATTTTCGATTATCAGGAGAAGTATTGAAGTTACAGCTTTGTTATGAACATAAATAATTGCAATATAAATCTATTTCCCAAATTACAATCTAATCGGACAATAAACACAGAAGTTTTCCATGTTTCCGTTTTCCGTACTTCCACTGCTTGCGCCTGTTCTGCACGTTGTAACGTCATCGTCACGATGCTTCGTTTCAGCCGTAGCATGTGTAAAGCTATGAAGTTTTCACATGTAGATGGCGCTATTCAAAAATAATTCTAATTTAAACAATAGGTGGCGGATAAACTTGTGAAGCGTTTTTTGATGGAATTAAATGTGGGATAATTTGTTTAGAAACTGGGCGAATGGTATCTTACTGTCGGGCGCGCTCGACTGTAGCTTTCTTTACTTGTTAGAACTATTGTTGTTGTTCCTGACCTAATTTACTTTTTCTCTTTCACCGTGAGAGCACTTATCTCTCATTTACTCTCCCATACTTTAATATACTGTAGTTTTTGTTGTTGTGCGCTGCAACGCTCACTCCCTATTCTTGTTCTTTTAACTTTGTTGTTGCGTGTGCCTGACTCTCACTTCAATCTATTCTCTCTTTTTGTTTTTACTTGCGGTTGTTGTAAATTTATAGTGGTCATCCCTTACAATGGAAGGAAGCATTGTCTGCTATAAAAAATCTTGCCAAAAGCAGATTACTTCTGCTCAGGCAAGTATTGCATGTTGGATATACAATAATATTGCTCATGCTAAATGTGCTAGCCTTAGCGGCACTACAGCTGATGCCATAGCCAGGCGTAATGGGTTGCATTACTGCTGCGAGGCATATCGTGAGGTCGAAAACGAATTTGTATCGTTTATGCGGCAGATAAGGACGGGACTCATGGAGCTGAACGGCAGTTTTCGGAAACTGTCCAATCGGTTCTCTGCGCTCGAATCGTTTTTCAATAGCCCTAAGCTATTGGATGAGTCCCCGAAGCGCAAAAAGTCAGCTCCTAAAGAGCAGACGTCTATTATTGCCCTCCCGCCTCAGAATGCTTACCAACCAGTGACTCCTGTGACCTGCCTCTGGAAATTGTCACTGTGGAGTCTGTGACGCCCATTACGCCTCTCTCCGATTTGTCCGGTGCGACCTTATTACCTGTGAGATCGTTAAATTTAGGAACTCAGCAAAAATTTCCACAGGCAGCAGCGTCTTCGGGATTACCGGTTTTAAACGTACCCACTAATATCATATCAGTGGGTCGTAAGGCTGTCAGGAATTCCACCAAAGAAACAAATATTGGGTTGCCCAAAAAGTAATTGCGGATTTTTCATATAGTCGGCGTTGACAAATTTATTTAACGGCTTGTGCCTCTGTAATTGCATTCTTTCTTCTGTCAGTTATCAGCTGTTACTTTTAGCTTGCTTTAGAAAAAAAGTGCGCGAAATTTTGTTTCCACTTGTTTGTTTGGCGTCAATTTTAATATGGAGCCCACAAAGCATTTTCGTCATATTTTACTTTATTATTTCCGTAAAGGAAAAAACGCGGAGCAGGTTGCTAAAAAGTTATGGTATAGTGATGAAGCCTTAAAAGGAAGACAGTGTCAAAATTGGTTTCGCAAATTCCGTTCTGGAGATTTTTCACTTAAAGATGAGCCACGTTCAGGTCGGCCAAATGAAGTTGATGATGACCAAATCAAAGCATTAATCGACTTGGATCGTCATATAACTGAGCGTGGGAAAGGAGAGAAGTTAAATATACCAAAATCAACCGTTCATTATCACATAAAAAGTCTTGGACTGGTGAAAAATTTTGATATTTGGGTACCACATATATATCGTAGATAGAAATTCATTTAACACACCGAATCAACGCTTGTGATATGCACCTTAAACGTAATGAATTCGATCCGTTTTTAAAACGAATCATAAATGGAGATGAAAAATGGATTGTTTACAACAACGTTAGTCGAAAACGATCATGGTACAAGCATGGTGAACCAGCTCAAACCACTTCAAAGGCTGATATCCACCAAAAGAAGGTTATGCTGTCTGTTTGGTGGAATTGGAAGGGTGTCGTATATTTTGAGCTGCTTCCAAGGAACCAACCGATTAATTCGGATGTTTACTGTCAACAATTGGACAAATTGAATACAGCCATCAAGGAGAAGCGACCAGAATTGGTCAATCGTAAATGTGTCATATTCCACCAGGACAACGCTAGATCGCACACATCTTTGGTCACTCGCCAAAAACTGAGTGAGCTTGGCTAGGAACTTTTGATGCATCCACCATAAAGCCCTGACCTTGCACCATCAGACTACCATTTATTTCGATGTTTGCACAACTCCTTAAATGGTTAAACTTTCGGCAATGATGAGGCTATAAAATCGCACTTGGTTCAGTTTTTTGCAGATAAAGGCCAGAAGTTCTATGAGCGTGGAATACTAAATTTGTCAGGAAGATGGCTAAAGGTTATCGAACAAAATGGCAATTATATATTTGATTAAAGTTCAATCTAAGTTTTATTAAAAATTCATTTACTTTCTTTTAAAAAATCCGCAATTACTTTTTGTTTCAAGGCTTGCCCCTGATCTCACATCAGATGATGTCATGGCTTTTATTCAAGCCAAAACTCAAGCCGACATAAAGGTTGAAAAATTTAAATTCTCGTACAAAAGGGATATTTCATCCTTTAAAATAAGTGTCCCTAATAATTTCTTTGACCATATATGCTCATCTGAATTCTGTCCCGATCATATTATGGTTAATGAATTCGAGGCTAAAAAGAGAAAAAATCTAAGGAATTCAACGACCCTTATATCACAAAAACTTTTTATATCACTCTTGTGCGTCCTATTCTTGAGTATGGTTCATGTGTTTGGTGTCCTAAGTATTCATTTTACAAGGACCGCATTGAATCTGTATATAAGAATTTTTTAATTTTTGCTCTACGAGGCCTTAATTGGGATGCAAACTTAATATTACCTTCTTACTCTAGTAGACTCCTCTTATTAAATCTTCAGTCTTTAGCCAATCTTATTCAAGGTGACATTGATAGTGAAAGCTTGGTTAGCCAGTTATACTTCTCTGTCCCCTTTAGAAACTCTTGTAACTCTTTCTTAAATTTTTGTTTTAGAATTGTATTTATTTACTTCAATTTTAATTTTATTTTTATACCTGCTACTCATAGAGTAGAAGGGTATTATAACTTTGTTCAAACCGAAAATGTATGTAACAGGCAGAAGGAGACACCTCCGACCCCATAAAGTATATATATTCTGGCTCAGGATCAACAGCCGAGTCGATATAGCCATGTCCGTCTGTCTCTCCGTGAAAATCTAGATCTCAGCTATTATAAGAGCTAGAACTACCAAATTTGGTGACAGTATGTGTTATTATTGCACTCTGATCAAGTTTATTTTGGATTTTGGCCACGCCCCCTTCCGCCCCCGTAAATAGAAAAAAATTGATTAAAAGCGAAATTTTGATGCCATATTGTTCATTTTCGGTTTACATGATAACTATAGCCAGCCAGATGATCTCTGAAAATTTGGTAACAATCAAATAATAAACACAGAAGTTATTCAGCTTAACGTTTTCCATAGCTGTAAGCAGCGCTGCCGGCAGCGCTGCTTGCAGCATTATGCCGAATAGTGTGTGTGTGTACGGTGGTGAAATGGGTTAAGTTGTGGACTGCAAAACGAACAGTACTATTATGCATTTACGGGTTCGAGTCCCGCCCGCATCAAAAATTAAATGTGTGCAAAAATATTTATACCCGCTACTTATAGAGTAGAAGGTTATTACAACTTTGTTCAAACCGAAAATGTATGTAACAGGCAGAAGGAAACACCTCCGACCCCATAAAGTATATATATTCTGGCTCAGGATCAACAGCCGAGTCGATATAGCCATGTCCGTCTGTCCGTCTGTCTGTCCGTGTGAAAATCTAGATCTCAGCTATTATAAGAGCTAGGACTACCAAATTTGGTGACAATATGTGTTATTATTGCACGCTGATCAAGTTTATTTTGGATTTCTCCCGCCCCCGTAAATCAAAAAAATTTGATTACAAGGGCAATTTTGATGCCATATTGTTCATTTTCGGTTTATATGATAACTATAGCTAGCCAGATGATCTCTGAAAATAAGGTAACAATCGGATAATAAACACAGAAGTTATTCAGCTTAACGTTTTCCATAGCTGTAAGCAGCGCTGCCGGCAGCGGGTAGCGGGTTTATTACAGTCGAGCATAGTCGACTGTAGCTTTCTTACTTGTTTTTTAATCTTAAAGATAATTCAACTTAATTTATATGAATATTTTTTAATTTAATATTAAATTTTTTAAAATTTTGTGTCGACTGCCTTTAGTTGACGTTAAATAAATAAATAAATAAAATATCTGCAAATATCTTTCCTCGTTGAATGCATTGTCCTCCTCCGGATCCACATACCCTTCAACCTCGTCTAGAAGAGCTATGGAATTGCCGAATTCTGTAAATTGTTTCCAAAGAGCTTGAAGTTGCTTTTTCCTTGCTGCAATATCTGGTTATGTTGTTGTATCTGCTCCACGAGCCCATGTGCATTTCCGCGTGATGATTGCCTTAAGCGGACCACGAGATTTCATCAAGGCCTTGAGTTGTTGTTCCATAGTTGATTTTCCGCGAGTATTAAACGCAATCAATTCCAATACAAGTTATCCCGTTTAAAGGACCAAACTTATGTTGTGGAATAAAATGGTGTTTTATAGTGGACTGTATTTCTCATTGGATCTTGCACGATCGAAAGCTCTCTTAATACTAATTTCTAACATAAATTTGTGAGTAAATTACCGACGCAGCGGTATCGATACAAAATGATACGTTTACATGCTAATTCATTAAATTGGCAATTGACAGAGCTCCCAGAGTTCCTCAACAGATGGTTTGAGTATAATCTAACATTGTGTTGGTAATTAGTATTTCTTCTAGTTGAACAGAACAATTAAATGCTTTTATTATATTATTCTACTACGATTTCTTTATTAATACAGTTTTGATTTAGAATGGTCTTGGGAATTTTCCAAGTTGTGATTTTATAAGGTTCAACACATTTTATCTCAAATTCAGAATGTGTTTTGCTGTATCTACATTGAGTTGTAACCTGATTTAGTATGCCTGCGATACATTTATTTATGACTAAGCTTTGAGAATTTGCTGTGTAAGTTTGATTAATATGTGAAAAATATTTGTCGTGTATTGTTTCGGTTAATATGTTATCTTTTTCGTCGGGGTATGGTACTATTTCAAATACTGGTGTTTTAATTATCTCTCGGAATGTTCTCAGAATTTCGTTAGTGTCAGTTTTAAGCCAAGTAGAGGTTTTAATGTTTAGAAGTTTTTCTCAGAAGTTTAGGGTTAAAGATACCTAAAGATACCAGTTGCATACCAAGTTCTATGTCTTCTATGTATTCACTGAATTGTTGTAAGTTGAAAATTATTAAGGCTATCATGTTTATTACGTTTTGCGTTACTTATACCGTTCTTTTCTCTATGAAGTTTTTCTATTAGGTACTGAATTTGTGGTAAATTTTCAAATGATTGGGCTTGTTTGATAAGTTCTTCGTAAGTGTTTTCGGTTTTGGTTAAGTTAACAGATTAATCAGTTATGATATTCGTAGTTAATCGGCAAATCAGTTGATCCAGTTTGAAAAATGGGTTAACCGATTTTGGCATGGATAAGGGTTACTTCTAGGTTTGGTGTACTAACTATCGATAGGATGCATATCATGAATTTTATGTTCGGGAGAATGCCTGGAATTATCGGTGTTATATTTACTTTTTAGACCATGGATTTAAAAAAAATACATGGTCTATTGTGTTTGTCGAAACCAAAAAGCATGCGACCCCATAAAGTATATATATTCTTGCTCAGGATCACTAGCCGAGTCGATTAAGCCATGTCTGTCTGTCCGTCTGTATGAACGCCTATATCTCAGAAACTAAAAAAGCTTGAGACACCAAATTTGGTGACAACACTTATGTGAATTATACGCTGTAAAATTTTTATTAAAATTTGGGCCACGCCTACTTCCGCCCCCGCAAATTGATAAACCGTATTGCAAGCGCCTATATCTAAGAAACAAAAAAAGCTAGAGCCACCAAAATTGGTGACAAAACTTATGTGAAACATACGCTGTAAAATTTTTATGAAAATTTGGGACACGCCTACTTCCGCCCCCGCACTTCGAAAAACCGTATAGCAGGCGCAATAATAAAGCTAGAGTATTCAGTTTTGGTGTGAATGTTAACTATCACCACCAAAACGATCGCTGAAAATTTGGTTCCGATCGGATAATGAACATAAAAGTTATTCAACGTTTCATATAGATTTGCACTGCGCCCACTGCAAGCAAGCAATCAGTGTTTTTTCCATGAAGTGCTTTTTCCAACTGCTTGGACTGCTTGACGTCTAACTGAAAATTATATGTGCTGTTTATTATTTTTTTTTGAAAAACACGTTTACCAATAACAGTTTTCTAAATCTGATTATTTTCATAACCTTGAAAAATCCATGGTCTAGAGCTAGAACTACCAAATTTGGTGACAAACTGTGCTATTATTGCACGCTGATCAAGTTTATTTTGGATTTTGGCCACGCCCCCTTCCGCCCCTTTAAGTCGAAAAAAATTAATTACAAGCGCAATTTTGATGCAATATTGTTCATTTACATGTTTACATGATAACTATAGCTAGCCAGATGATCTCTGAAAATTTGGTAACAACCGGATAATGAACACAGAAGTTATTCGGCTTAACGTTTTCCATAGCTGTAAGCGCGCTGCCGGCAGCGCAAATTCTTTATTTGTACAGGAAATAATAAGAATGCCTTACAATGCAAATTTTTGCAGTTGTTGGATAACAGCGTTAGTAGCTTAGTGGAAAAGCGATGAACTCCTGAACCGATTGGCCCGTGGTTCGATTCCCAGTTCATGCCGCTTAAACTTTTTCTTTTTATACCATTCGACCATCGAAATTGGTCAAAAATGGTATACTAAGTTTGTGCAAATGTATGTAAAAGGCAGAAGGAGGCGTGGCAGACCCCACAAAGTATATATATTCTGACTCAGGATCACTAGCTGAGTCGATTGAGCCATGTCCGTCTGTCTGTCTGTCCGTTTGAACGACTAGATCTCAGCTGTTACAAAAGAGATACCAATTTCATATGAAGGGTTCTGTGTACCATAGGCAGATCGAGTTTATTTTCAATTTTTGATGCCACGCCTACCGCCCACGAAAATCGATAATTTTCGATTATCAGGAGAAGTATTGAAGTTACAGCTTTCTGCTTGGGTATGAACATAAATAGTTGCAATATAAATCTATTTCCCAAATTACAATCAAATCGGACCATAAACACAAAAGTTTCCGTTTTCCGTACTTCCACTGCGCCTGTGCTGCGCGTCGTGACGTCATCGTCACGATGCTTCGTTTCAGCCGTAGCGTGTGTAAATCTATGCCGTTTTTACATGTAGATGGCGCTATTCAAAGATAGATCTAACTTAAACAATAGGTGGCGGATAAACTTGTGCAGCGTTTTTTGATGGAATTAAATGTGTGATAATTTGCTTCGACTGGTATCTTACTGTTGGGCGCTCGACTGTAGCATTCTTTACTTGTTTATTTTTATACCCGCTACTCATAGAGTAGAAGGGTATTATAACTTTGTTCGAACCGAAAATGTATGTAACAGGCAGAAGGAGACACCTCCGACCCCATAAAGTATATATATTCTGGCTCAGGATCAACAGCCGTGTCGATATAGGCAGATAAAGTCCGTCTGTCCGTCTGTCTGTCCGTGTGAAAATCTAGATCTCAGCTATTATAAGAGCTAGGACAACCAAATTTGGTGACAATATGTGTTATTATTGCACGCTGATCAAGTTTATTTTGGATTTTGGCCACGCCCCCTTCCGCCCCCGCAAATCGAAAAACATTGATAACAAGTGCAATTTTGATGCCATATTGTTCATTTTCGGTTTACATGATAACTACAGCTAGCCAAATGATCTCTGAAAATTTTGTAACAATCGGATAATAAACACAGAAGTTATTCAGCTTAACGTTTTCCATAGCTGTAAGCAGCGCTGCCGGCAGAGCTGCTTGCAGCATTGTGCCGAATCGTGTGTGCGTGTACGGTGGTGAAATGGGTTAAGTTGTGGACTGCAAAACGAACAGTACTATTATGCATTTACGGGTTCGAGTCCCGCCCGCATCAAAAATTAAATGTGTGCAAAAATGTTTTTTTTTTTATTTTATATTTTGACTTTGCATAAATATTATAAGTCCATAGCCTTTTACGGTCAAAATATGATTGTAGCCGTTTTTTTGTTCCGCAAATAAATTATGTACAATCAGCTGGGTAGCGGGTATATTACAGTCGAGCACACTCGACTGTAGATTTCTTACTTGTTTTAACAAAATGTATTAAAAGTTAGAGTGCTCTAGAACACTTTCCATTCAAGTATATAAAGAGGTATTAAAAGGGCACATATCGTTTTTTACATGCACGTATTCGATTTATAGTCTTCAACAGGTGGAATTATTATTTTTACTGTTTAAGTGATAAATCTTGGATTTTTTTGGTACCTGAATAAAAGTTATACGTTTTCACTACTCTTTACTCCTTTTTCCGGCAGCTCTGCTTGCAGCATAGTGTGTGCGTGTACGGTGGTAAAATGAGTTATGTTGTGGACTGCAAAGCGAACAGAACTATTATGCATTTACGGGTTCGAGTCCCACCCGCATAAAAATTGAATGTGTGCAAAAAATTTTTTTTTCATTTTAGATTTTGACTTTGCATAAATATTGTAAGTCCATGGCCTTTTACTGTTAAAATATGATTTAAGCCGTTCTTTATTGTTCCGCAAATAATTTTGATGTACGAGCAGCTGGGTAGCGGATATATTAAGGCGAGCACACTCGAATGTAGCTTTCTTACTTGTTTTATTTTTATTTTTTATTTAATTGTATGTTTAAGTTATGAGAATAAATAGCAACAACAACACACATCATGCATTCAGACTTTGTTTTTGTCGTGCAAGAATTTCCGAATGGTGTCATAATGTAACTTTGGCAAAATTTGCGTAATGGCTTAATGGCCGAATGGAGAAGTGGTGGACCTCTTAGGTAATGGGTCCAAGGTTCGATTCCGCAAGCATGCGTGTCATGGTGGAAGAGATCGAGCTTTTCTTATTTTTTCCAAAAAACAGGTTTTGCCACCCTTTTTGAGCTACCTTCATGAAACTTTGTATACATGTTTCTTATTGCTGCCCGCTGTAAATAAGTCGGAACGAGCCGGTACGGACCGATACATTGTATAGATGTCATAGAACCTATCGGTCGTTTTTTTGACAATATTTATTAAAAGTTATATAAAGTATATAAAGATGTAAAAGGGCAGATATCGTTTTTTACATGCACGTATTCGATTTATAGTCCTCAACAGGTAGAATTATTATTTTTACTGTTTAAGTGATAAATCTTGGATTATTTTGGTACCTGAATAAAAGTTATACGTTTTCAATACTTTTTAGTCCTTTTTCCGGCAGCGCTGCTTGCAGTATTGTGCCGAATAGTGTGTGCATGTACGGTGGTGAAATGGGTTAAGTTGTGGACTGCAAAACGAACAGTACTATTATGCATTTACGGGTTCGAGTCCCACCCGCATCAAAAATTAAATGTGTGCAAAAAATTATATTTTTTATTTTAGATTTTGACTTTGCATAAATATTGTAAGTCCATAGCCTTTTACGGTTAAAATATGATTGTAGCCGTTCTTTATTGTTCCGCAAATAATTTTGATGTACGAGCAGCTGGGTAGCGGGTATATTACAGTCGAGCACACTCGAATGTAGCTTTCTTACTTGTTAAGCTTAGATTTATAATGTATTATTTTTCTACATCTATTTGTTTCTTCATAATGTTTGTCATCTATTTGTCTTATGTTACCTGTCTTTTATTTATTTATTTAATTTAATTTAAAGTCAACTAATAGCAGTCGACCAAATTTGGTAGTCCTAGCTCTTATAATAGCTGAGATCTAGATTTTCACACGGACAGACAGACGGACTGACGGACATGGCTATATCGACTCGGCTGTTCATCCTGAGCCAGAATATATATACTTTATGGGGTCGGAGGTGTCTCCTTCTGCCTGTTACATACATTTTCGGTTTGAACAAAGTTATAATACCCTTCTACTCTATGAGTAGCGGGTATAAATATTATTTATTCTACTCTATGAGTAGCGGATATAAATATTTTAATTATAAAATTTAATATATTATAATTTAATTTAATTTAATTCCGGGGAAAAAAACAAAAATTCTAGCCGATCCAACATTTGTTGCAATGGGTTGGGGAAAACCCAGAAAACCCCAACCAGATCAGAAAATTTCATATTAGTTATTAGTATGAAGTGTTAATGAGTTAAGAATGGAAAATTTTATATTAGAAAAAGAGGACTCTAAGTTGAAAATTCTAAAAAGTTTATTATATTGATCGCAGAGAAGACGGAAAGGGTCATGCAAGCTATAATTATTAAAACAAAAGTCTAATGACAATGGCTGAAAATTACGGGTAACTCTAGAAGAAAAACTAAAGTTAAGTTGCCTGAGTAAGGAAGGGGATTCGACCTCAAATCTTGTAAGTTTTATGATAAACAAGACACTTAACATAATACGACGGTTATCTAAAGAAGGAAGGCTAATTAAAAGAAGCCAATTATGATAAGGTGGTAAATCTACTCCTAGAACCCGATTGAAACTACATAAAGCGGGGACCACACGCTAGAACCTTATTCGAGAATCTGACGTACAAGAGAAGTATAGAGTAGCTTGGTTATAAAGGGATCATTAAATTCGTTGGCCCATCTTTTAATGAAACCACGAAAAGCCTTGTTAACAATTTCGATTTCTGATCGAAGAGAATACCTAGATCATTTACTTTAGATATTCTTTAAAGTTGAGTTAAATTAAAGGAATAGTTCATGACGTGATGGTTTCCTCTGTAAAATGACATAACTTTACATTTGGAACAATTAAGATGTAAGATGTAAGATGACTACACCAGGCAAAAAACATGTCAAGATCCATTTGAAAAAAGTTTAAAGTTTCGTCATTAAATGTCAGACAAAGTTTAACGTCTTCAGCTTACATAAGGATAGATGATTGTGTTTGTACATAAGGTAGGTCATTAATAAAAATGTTAAAAAGTAGAGGGCCAAGATGACTACCCTGAGGAACCCCAGATGTAACAAATATAAGCTTAGATTGTCAAGAGTTAAAAAGGACTCTTTGCGTCCTCTTAGTTAAATAATTAGATATCCACAAAATAAGTTTTTGAGGAAAACCAATGAGATCTAATTTATGAAGCAATAAGTTATGATTAACGGAGTCAAATGCTTTACTGAAATCAGTGTAGACCACATCAGTTTCCATTTTCCTCCGAAATCCTTTGGTTATAATTGAGAAAACTCAAGAAGATTTGTGGTTGTGGATCTGAATTTGACAAATCCATGCTGATAAGGGGAAAAAACGGACTTACATATATGTGTTAATTGTGCAGTCAAGATTTTTTTTTAAATTTTAGGAATAGCGGTCAATTCAGAGATACACCTATAATTATTCACATCTTGGTTAGAGCCACATTTGTGAAGAGGTATCGAGAAGGAATCCTTCCATATAGGCGGAAAGTAACTCGTGGCTACGGACAAGTCAAGCAACTTAAATATAGGGTTACAAATGGTATCAGCACAGAATCTAAGTATACATGCTGGAACACCATCAGGACCGGGAGAAAATACAGGTTTAGAGGATTTAAGATAGCTTAGTAAAGAGATTTCGTTAATAGAAGGGAAAAAAGGAGTTAGAATTATTTAAAGAATACGGGTATGATTGCATAGTATAGGCTTCAGTGGAGTAAGTAGATTGAAAAAAGTCCGCAAACAAATCGGCAGCAGCCTGATCATTAGTTGCTTTGTTATTTAAAAAAAGAAGATTAGATGGGAATTTATTAGTTTTACGTTTCAAATTAACAAAGTTATAAAACTGCTTAGGATCCTGCGCAAACTGTAGGCGAGTAGTAGCGAGTATTTAGAAAAAAAAGTTAGCTCCAACAACGATATAACGAGAATAGTCAAAAGGACTTCCAGTAGATTTAAACTTCTTAAAATATCTGGATTTCAAATTTTTTTAAAACCATCAATTCACGAGATAACAATGGTGTCCTATCCCACTTAACTAGGTAACCATTGGGAACACATTGATCAAAAAATGAATTAATAGATTTATAAAAATATGAGATAAAAATATCCAAATCTGAACACAAATAAATAGTAGACCAATCATGATTTAAAATCAAATTGTTTAGCTAAAGGAAATTGGTCTTGCGAAAGCAGCGAGATTTTAATTTGGAAAGAGAATTTTCAGTTTGCACAAGAGTAGGCAATTTTAATGACAAATCTAATGTAGGATGGTAAGGATTTTCAGGAACTTAAACTTCTAGAAATAGTGTTTTGCAACATTACATTAGATAAAAAGATAAGATCAAGCATTCTACCATTTAGGTTAGGAATATTATTAATTTGAAATAACGGAAGTTCAGAAAGTCCTATAAGAAATTTATTAAAGCTAGAGGGAACCAAGAAATCTGATTGAGAGATCCATGCAACTTTTGGTAAATTAAAATCACCAAAAACTAAGAGAAAATCTCTATCAGACAGCTTGGTTGCTAGAGACTGGATAGAGGAAAGATGTTCAAGGTAGATGGAAACATCTGAAGAAGGGGGAATATAAGAGCAAGTAATGTATATTAAAAATTTGACACACTGACACTTTAACACAGATAAATTCTGGGCAAACAATTAACAGTTGTTCAACAGATAAATCAGACCTAGCAGCTATAAGTACGCCTCCACCGGTTCGACCTAAACGGTCGCAACTGAAGGAAGTGTACTTATCTGTAAAGATTGAGCTACTAAGTACATCTGGTTTTAAACAAGTTTCAGTACATATTAAAATATGGTAATGAAAAGAGACACAATCAATAAACAATTTAAAGAGTTTAGTGTTTAGTCCTCTAACATTTTGATAAGCAATAAAAAGAGAAGATGTATTTAGTTTTTTGATGTACCAATCGAAGATGGGACACTGGAAACTACTGGCAACTGAGGGACGAGTTTTTTGTTTAGGAGTATACTCCTTAACAATTAAATCAGGGGGCCAAAAATTTACACTACAGACTTTTTAAAGCTGTCTGCAGGAATATTAATTTTAAACGATGCAATGTCTCGTGCATAGTTAAATTTAAATTCTCAACAATAAGGTTCGTTATTGAGATCTTGAATTGAATGAGAGCTTGCACATCTTAAATATAAGTATCGGGGGCCAAGCGAGAAACAAAAATAAATTTCTTTGGCTTAACGGCGACAAGAGACTTAGTTATGTTTGGAGGCATAACTACAGCAGAGCTGCAACCAGTGTTATTTACTATACTCCTAGACACAGACGAAGTAGGAGAAGTGACGACCACAATAGGTGGATCGATTAAAACTAACCGTGGAGGCTTGAGGCAAAATAGGCGAGACAGCGAGAGGAGTGTTTGCATGAGATAACGGAGTTAAAAGAGTTGATGGAAGAACTGACACAAGCGGAGGGTTTTCTAGAGAATTAAGGTTATTCAGTTGAGATTCAAGTTCAATGAACTCCGAATGCAACTTAAAAAACGAAGCCCGCAAACGAGCAACGTTCACTTTGGTCTGCCTTAGGGTCTTACGTAGGTTAAGTTTACCTACGCGACAACCTTCACACGACCACTTAAGGGCAATTTTGCTATTAATAGCATCTTTAATACCTCCGGTAAAGCCAATGCACTTAACGTGAAAAACGTTATCGCAGAGCCAGCAATCAACAAAATCTGACTTAGATTCAGCAGAGGATTTGCAGTTTCTAGCCGAGCACGACAACATCTTCATAAAAGTGAATGTACCTCCAAAAACTTAGGGAACACTAAAAGAAATATGAAAGTAGGAGAGAAATTTCAAAAATGAAAATAACAAAAACAAAAAGCTACAAAGAACTGTTAGAGAGACAAAGTTAACGGGAGAAGCGATAAAAACAAACGCATAATGCAAACGCAGTAAACTCGATGGAGTTTTACAAGGTGAGAGCGATTGAGTATTAGTAAGTAAGCTAAGCTAAAAACTACAACAACAGCAACGCCACGGTAAGAGTAACACTCAAACACGCGTAACAAGCTCAAAGAGCGTAAATAAAAACGTGAGAGCGGGAGAGTGTGGAAGAGTAGACTCAAAACAAAAACAAGTAAGAAAGCTACAGTCGAGTGGGCTCGACTGTAATATACCCGCTACCCAGCTGCTTGCACATAATTTATTTGCCGAACAAAAAAAACGGCTACAATCATATTTTGACCGTAAAAGGCTATGGACTTACAATGCTATTATCATCTATCTCAGTTATTATAAGAGCTAGAACTACCAAATTTGGTGACACATTTTAACACATTTTATTATTGCACGCTGATCAAGTTTATTTTGGATTTTGGCCACGTCCCCTTCCGCCCCCCTAAATCGAAAAAATTGATTACAAGCGCAATTTTAATGCCATATTGTTCATTTTCGGTTTATATAATAACTATAGCTAGTCAGATGATCTCTGAGAATTTGGTAACAATCGGATGATATACACAGAAGTTATGCAGCTTAACGTTTTCCATAGCTGTAAGCAGCATTCTGCCGAATAGTGTGTGCGTGTACGTTGGTGAAATGGGTTAAGTTGAGGACTGCAAAAGGAACAGTACTATAATGCATTCACGGGTTCGCCCGCATCAAAAATTAAATGTGTGCAAAAAATTTTTTTTTATACCATTCGACCATTGAATATATTCAAAAATGGTATAGTAAGTTTGTGCAAAAGTATGTAACAGGCAGAAGGAAACATGACAGACCCCATAAAGTATATATATTCTGGCTCAGGATCAACAGGCGAGTCGATGGAGCCATGTCCGTCTGTCTGTCTGTCTGTCTGTCTGTCTGTCCGTCTGTCTGTATGAACGTCGAGATCTCAGCTATTACAAAAGCTAGAGACACCAAATTTGTCATGATGGTTCCTGTATACCATACGCAGATCAAGTTTATTTCAAGTTTGGAGCGCAAATCGATAGTTTACGAATATTAAGGAAAGTATTATAGTTACGGATACCAAATTTGGCATGATGGTTCCAATACAACATGTGCAGATTAAATTTATTTAAAATTTGAGGTGCCACGCCCATCGCTCACGCAAATTTTCATAAATCGTAAATCGTCAGGAAAGTATTTAGGTTACAGATTTCTGCTTTAGAACATGTAAAGATGCTGATAATATGCAAAATTACAATCCGATCGGGCAATAAATATTGAAGGTTTTAAAGAAAACGTTTTTCATAGTTCCGTTGCCCGCGTCATTACAGCATACCGTCTGCATCGTTTTAACCTTAGTGTGTGTCTGTATGTGTGTGTGAGAGCGAGTTATTACTAGTTAGAGCAACTACGAAGTTGGTCGAATGGTATCTTACGGTCGGGCACGCTCGACTGTAGCTTTCCTTACTTGTTTTATTAGATTTTAGATTTTGACTTTTCATGTATATTGTAAGTCCATGGCCTTTTACGGTCAAAATATGATTGTAGCCGGTCTTTTTTGTTTCGCAAATAATTTTGATGAATGAGCAGCTGGGTAGCGGGTATATTACAGTCGAGCAAACTCGACTGTAGCTTTCTTACTTGTTTTTATTCTAGTTCTATGGAAATATTTTATTACTTGGACTTCGTCATGGTCGTCACTTACGAATTCTAATTGTCTTGTGTAATAGTTAAGGGGTCTATTGGTTATTGGAATATAACTCTGATTGTCTTCTTGTGCGCTATGCACTGTGGCTGCTGTAGCAAGGGAAACTGTGTCGTCTTCTCCAAGAAAGTTTATTTGAATTTGGATTACGGATAGGGCTTCAGGAACATGATTTTTTTTTACCAGGTAAGTATTGGATATTATAGTCATATTCGTTCAATTTTATTTTCCATCTCTGTAACTTTATATTAGGATCTTTTATGTTGCTTAACCATACGAGTGGTCTATGATCGAATTGAATTGGTAAGACCTAAAGCATTTTGTTGCCCATACTATGTCTCATAGTTCCTTTTCTGTTGCCGAATAGTTGAGCTCGTGCTCGTTTAGAGTTCTGCTCGCATAGCAGATGGGTTTATGCTCTTGAGATAATACGGACCTATAGCTATATTACTTGCATCTGTTGTTTGTGAAATTTTCTTTTCGAAGTTAGGGTATATTAGAATCGGATCGGACGTCGTCTTTTGTATTGATAATTGCTCCTTTTTTTAAGTTTGAGTGTCATGGGTTTAGCTATTTTCGCAAAATTGGGCATGAACTTACGATAGAATCCACAGAGTCCGAGGAAAGACTTTATTCTTTTTGTGGTTTTAAGAATGGGGAAATTAACAATTGCAGTTATTTTATCAGAAATACTGTGAAGTATTGAAAACGTCCAACCTTGTCTAATATTTTATCCATTATTGGAATGGGAAATTTGTCGTCAATGGTTATTTCATTGAGACTGCGATAGTGTATGACTTTTTCTTTGGGACAATCCAAATGGCGGAATAATATGGAGACTTTGATTTCCTAATTAGTTTTTGTTCTATCATTTCGTTTATTTGTTTGTTAACCTCTTGGTCAAATGCTGGGGGGTATTTGTAGGGTTTTTTATAAATAGGGTCTTCGTGTTTTGTATGAAAATAATGATTAATCGTACTCGTGAAAGTTAAATTTTCAGCTTCCTTGTACTTCCTTGTACACCGTATTCTAGCAACATGCGAAAGTTGTTCCCTTTCTTCTGTATTCAAATGTTCTAATCTGAATTATTTTCTATTTTTTGGGTTATTTAGAGGGGTTTCCTCTGGGTTAGATGACTTGGGGCACTCATTGGTAACCTTGAAATCATCTGGTTTTAAGTGGGGTTTCCGCTTCATTTTCATGAGGGTTTCTTCCTTTTTTGGGGTATTTAGAGGGGTTTCCTCTGGGTTAGATAGCTTGAGGCACTCATTGGTAACCTTGGACTCATCTGTTTGAATGTGGTCGTACCACATTTTGAATGGATAGTTATTTATAACGACTGTTTGTGTTAAATAGTTAATTTGGGTATTGGTTGACTCTAAGTAATTTTTGCCTAATAGTAGGTCATATTTTTCTGAGAAATTATGAATATAGAAGGTTTGCTTAGTAGAACAAAGGTTGCTTGGATGCAACGAATCGCTTTGGGTTAACGGGTTAAATTGACTGAACTTTTGTTTGAATTCGCTCATAGCTTGCTGACTTGATTTAACAGGCTTTGAACTACTACTTGAATTTTAATTGTTTGAGTTATGCATTACATTGCTTACAAAATTTTGATATCTCCCTTTATTCTTTGAGTTTTGATGTGAGTTAGTGTTAGAGTTGGAACTATTTTGAGGTTTTGTTCGGTCGTTGAAAACTATGTCGTACACACTTTCTGATTCTGCTACTTGTTTCAGTTTAGATACGGTCGTTATGTCATGTCTAGCTAGAGTTATAAATAACCTATTGGGCAACTTCCTCATTATTACATCTTCAACTGTATTCTTTCATGCATTTGTGTATAATATGATATTATAATGATTATTTTCTAGCACGAGTTTATTTGATATTGTGAAAGATTTAGATTCTATATCTTCAGCGAACTTACGAATGCTTCCAGTAAAGTGTGTGTTATATAGTTGGCGAAGCAGCTCCTCGCAAGGTGTTTGCGTCTTGTATTCGTAGATGAGGGCGTTCATCAAATCCGGTCATGTTGTAGCTCCAGATAGTTATGACACTCTTTGGGCGTCTCCCGCAATCTGCATTTCAATTGCGCTGAAGAATATATGCTTTTGCATAGCATCGGTTGATGGGTATAGTTGAAGAATAAAGTTGATTCTTCTGATGAAAGCACTGAGTTCTTGGGTGTTACAGCTGAACGAGGGCACTTGCCTAATTTGACTTAGGGCTTGGTTGAGATGAGACACCGACAACAATTGGATTGGTTCGGTTGCCATGGTTGTTGTTGTTTTAATCGTTGCAGAGTTTTTTGTTGTTTTTACACTTTTATTTTCCGTATGCAGTAGGTTAACTCTTGTACGTTAACCACCGACTACACGTAGTTCTTGGGCGGATAATGAAAGTCGATTGTATTACAATGCACGTTCACTATAGCGCCGATTCGCGTGGTTCAATCTTGAAAGATACTCTTGGTCGTACAAGGACCTTTGTCATTTGATTGATATCAGTAAACGAGTCGCACAACTTACTCTCCTTATCCTATCGGCTGCGCCAGAAACAGATTCAACAATTGTTTGATTTTTACTTTAACACTCTATTTACTTCCAAAGTAACTAAGGAAGAACCGGAGCCTTTGGATTATCACTTGATCGGATAATGGGGTTTCGAATGGGGTTTATCCTATCGGCTGCGCCAGAAACAGATTCAACAATTGTTTGATTTTTACTTTAACACTCTATTTACTTCCAAAGTAACTAAGGAAGAACCGGAGCCTTTGGATTATCACTTGATCGGATAATGGGGTTTCGAAGTCGAAACGAGGCTTTGGCGAGACTATCTCTATTGAAAGTATACTCAGAGCTGAATGCTTGTAAGGGGATGTGTTCGCTTTTATATTGGCAAGCTTAAGAGCGAAGTGTCTTTAAAAGAGTTTACGCTGTGAGTTTTGGTTCTCTCGTGAAGAGAGAAGTTCTCTTGTAAGCGGGGGTAATTTGAGAATCCTGAGATAAGATATATATATATATATATATATATATATATATATATATATATATATATATATATATATGTCGAAACGTCAATTGCTTCAGTATTCTTAGCACCTCGAGCAGCGAGCCCCGTTCCCTTCGTTGGCACTATTGGTCCACTTGTAGTCGTTTCACAAATAATATCGTCTGTGTACTACGAATATTCTACCAAGACTTACTTCTCTCTTTTCATGCACGCTCGCTCGTCGCCAAAATCTATTGCGCAGCTTGTTAATGACACACTTGCCATCCTGCTCATTCGCACACACAGCAAATAGCCAATCCAGTCTCGCTCACACACTTCTTCAAGTGATGTACACAGAACGAACCAACGAAAGAGGCAACATACCAAACACGTAGGCACGGGTCACACTCAGTGAGTGAATTTACAGTTAGTGCTCTCATCGGCTCTCGGTAATATAAAGAACACAGACAGCAATGACGGTTGTTCTGTTTTCTGTATTCTTCTTTATTACAATTTTGGCACATACAATATTCATGTTGCTGTACTGAATTTAAATAATGCTAACAATGCTCCGACATACACAGTGTGTCAACTAATTCTTTGCAAAGGGAATAATGCAACGATTATTTGAGTTTAAAGCCTTATTTTATTAACAAAATAATAATTTTTTTGAAATTTTTTTTATATATTATTAATTATTGAATTAAGAACTAATAAGCATAAAAAAAAAATTAATTTTATAACATAACAAACAAGTAAGAAAGTTAAAGTCGAGTGTTCTCGACTGTAATATACCCGCTACGCAGCTGCTCGTACATCATTTATTTGCGGAACAAAAAAAAAACAGCTACAATCATATTTTGACCGTAAAAGGCTATGGACTTATAATATTTATGCAAAGTCAAAATCTAAAATAAAAAAAAAACATTTTTGCACACATTTAATGTTTGATGCGGGCGGGACTCGAACCCATAAATGCATAATAGTAGTGTTCGTTTTGCAGTCCATAACTTAACCCATTTCACCACCGTACACGCACACACGATTCGGTACAATGCTATGGAAAACGTTAAGCTGAATAACTTCTGTGTTTATTATCCGATTTTTTCCAAATTTTCAGAGCTCATCTGGCTAGCTATTATTAGTTATCATGTAAACCGAAAATGAACAATATGGCATCAAAATTGCACGTGTAATCAATGTTTTTTCGATTTACGGGGGCTGAAGGGGGCGTGTCCAAAATCCAAAATAAACTTGATCAGCGTGCAATAATAACACATATTGTCATCAAATTTGGTAGTTCTAGCTCTTATAATAGCTGAGATCTAGATTTTGCACACATTTAATTTTTATGCGGGTGGGACTCGAACCCGTAAATGCATAATAGTTCTGTTCGTTTTGCAGTCCACAACATAACTCATTTCACCACCGTACACGCACACACTATTCGGCACAATGCTATGGAAAACGTTAAGCTGAATAACTTCTGTGTTTATTATCCGATTATTACCAACTATTTAGAGATCATCTGGCTAGCTATAGTTATCATGTAAACCGAAAATGAACAATATGGCATCAAAATTGCGCTTGTAATAAATTTTTTTCGATTTACAGGGGCGGAAGGGGGTGTGGCCAAAATCCAAAATAAACTTGATCAGCGTGCAAAAATTACACATTTTGTCACCAAATTTGGTAGTTCTAGCTCCTATAATAGCTTAGATCTAGATTTTCACACGGACAGACAGACGGACAGACGGACATGGCTATATCGACTCGGCTGTTGATCCTGAGCCAGAATATATATAATTTATGGGGTCGGAGGTGTCTCCTTCTGCCTGTTACATACATGTTTGGTTTGAACAAAGTTATAATACCCTTCTACTCTATGAGTAGCGGGTATAATCAGCTGTCAAGTAACTCTTTGCAATTGCAAAGACGCATCGAAAAGAGAAATGAAACAAAGTAACGGGACTGCAAATTCCAACGAAATTTGTACGGTCACTTAAATTATGCGTAGCCTATCATTCTTTTGCGTTTTTGCATTACTAAAGTGCACATCGTTCGAAGATTTTAAATATGCTTGGAAAACGTATTGATGAAAATCTTATACAGTTAGTATATTTCAATCATTACAAGGGCAAAACGGCTAAGGAGTTGTCTGAAATATTTGATATTAAGCTAAGAACTAATATAATTAATCGGGCAGAAAAAGAAAATGGGCTGCACCATAATAATTCTATAGGCAGACTTACAAAGCGCAAAGCTTACAAAGCGCGAGCAGTCGAAAATTGTAAGGTCAGTTGAAGACAATCCCCTTACAACTCTTCGGGAGATGGTACTGACAGTCAAAAATGACTCCAATAAGTCTGAAAGCCATGAGACTATCAGAAAAGTCCTCAACGCCCACAAATACTCATCCCATGTAGCTAGAAAGAAGCCATTACTTTCTAAGATCAATATTGAAAGGCGGCTAAATTTCGCTGTAGCCAACTTTGATCGAGCTGCGGAGTACTGGGATGACGTAATTTTCTGCGACGAGACCAAAATTATGTTGTACTACCATGATGGACCGAGCAAAGTTTGGAGAAAAAAAAATACAGCCCTCCAGCCGAAAAATATTATACCAACTGTAAAGTTTGGCAAGCTTTCAGTTATGGTGTGGGGATGTATCTCATGCAAAGGCGTTGGAAGGCTTCGAATTTTTAATGACATTATGACGAAGGAGTTTTATTTAGACATACTACAAAATGAATTGACATCAAGCGCCAAAGAATTTGGGTTTTTGGATCCTCAAAGCCCGGACAAATTTAAGTACAAGCTGTATCAGGACAATGACCCCAAACACAAGTCATTGCTGTGCCGGACCTGGCTGCTATATAACTGCAGCAAAGTTATAGACACACCTGCCCAGAGTCCAGACTTGAATTTTTTTTTAATGCATATTAGTTCTTAGTTCTATAATTAATATTATATAAAAAAAAATTTAAGAAAAATTATAATTTTGTTAATAAAATAAGGCTTTGAACTCAAATAATCGTAGCATTATTCCCTTTGCGAAGAATTAGTTGACACACTGTATATATATGTATATATAATTTAATATTATATTATGTGTTAACAGCAAACAATAAATTTAATCATATCTATAAATTAGTTGAAGGGTGCAACATGTTTCCTATTTAATTTTATGGCGCAAGCTTGTACATATGAATACATATGTACATATGAATACAAATGATATATAGGACAAATGTTCACATGTTGGTGTAAGTGAATACATAAAACAAGCAGACGTTATATGTATGTAAAAAATTTAAGAAGAAGCATTGGAATTGTGTATGTGTATGTGTATATTGCCACGCGCTTAAATTATTTATTGTTTTCTCTTTCTGTCTAATGTCTATTTCACTCGTCGCTTTTACATTGTCGCCGCGTTCTTCATTTTTTCTTCAAAAATTTAATTTGAGCGCGCCATTCGATTAGCTATTACAATTTAATCTCGTCGAAGTTTTAAATAATATTTTATTTAATATCTCATAAACGTAATTTACGTAATTAAGAACTTCATTTAATGACAGTATCGTGTTTAGTTGTGAGGCGACTATTAAAATACGTTGCGACTTGGTGATACTCTTTTTACAGAATATTTAATTGTAATAAATAAAAAATCCATGCCCTCATTCTGTGAAAACTTGACTGTAGCCGTTCTTTCTTGTTACGGATAAATTTAATTGCAACAAGTAAGGAAAGCTATAGTCGAGCGCGCCCGACAGTAAGATACCTGTTTAGAAATAAGTTGATATTACTCAACGTCGTAGTAATATAAACTGTATTTTATTGTATTATTTTAATTTTGCTTGCTTGTTATGCAGATGGTGCGAAATCGTGCATCTGCATGCTTAGCGATAAAGGGTCAGTGCATATCAGTTAAGGGTCACTATTGATTTAGGTACGTGTGAAACGTACCCTGTCGCCTATCTGCGTAAGATAGCAGTGTACCTGCGTATCATCTGCAGCGTACGATTTTCTGCAGTTATGTAAAATTGTACATCCTCCCGGTCGTTGAACATATGTTCAAGAATCGTCGATATTGATTCTAAACTGATGTAGGTTCTCTTCGGTTGGTGAAGCTGATTTGGCGGGTGATCTTCCTTTGTAGTATTTGTTTCTAATATAGAGTATGGATATGATCATCATGAACAGGAGTCCACCGTATAATGCGATGTGATGATGTTTAATTGGTTCAATTTCTTGAGGTAATTGAAACGAGTTGCTTGGGAAGAGTTTCCACTTCGCATTGTTCCTCTTCTTCTAGCGGATGTTTGAGATCTGGTTCTTCTTCCGGAAATAATGGGGCGATATGTTGGATGTCCCTTTTAAAGATGCTGTTTTCAATTCCACAACTTGAACGAAGCCACTCTTTCCAGGGATTGCATTAATTACACGTCCCATTGGCCAATGCAGAACTGGTGTGTTGTCCTCTCTTATTAGCACCAGCATGCCTTCTTTAACATTAGCATATAATTTTTGGAGTTGCTGTAGGTAGTCCGTTGACCACTGTGACCAGAACTGATGTTTGACCTTGGATACTGATGTCCATCTCTATCCTAATGAAATGAGTTGTTGCGATGGTTCATGGTCCACTTGCGCCGTCAGTGGTTCTCCTATTATAAAATGACCTTGTGTCAATGCAGTCATGTCGTTTGGATCACTTGACATCGGCACAAGTGGTCGAGAATTCAATATTGCTTCAATCTCGACTACTACTGTTTCTAATTCCTCATATGTTAGTTTAACAGAGAAGATATTCTTTAGAAGTAGTTGCTTGGCTGATTTAACGGCTGCTTCCCATAGTCCGCCGAAGTGAGGTGCTCTGGGAGGTATAAATTTAAAATTTACTCCCGATTGATTGCAGCTCTCGATAATGGCCTTTTTAGCCTTGTCTGACTGATTTGTTGGATTAATTTAGGTTTGGCTATTGTGCATCTTACACAATTTTGCAAGATATTCCGGGCTACTGTTTTTCCTTTAATGGCCAAGTACCTTTGCCGCATTGTTGCTAAAAGAGCTTGAGGTCCACAATGCATGCTCAAATATAAACTTTGTTATGGCAGTAGCATAGGATGTTCTGCATCAAATGTGATCTCTGCTGCTTCTAGTCTTCCACCCACTCGAATAATATTATCCTTATCGAGGAATGGTGCTAGAGCTTTTAAGCTGCTGTGTCTGTCCACTTCTCGATTTTTCTGGAGATCCTTAAATTCTGCCATGAAGTCATTTTGTTGAATGTTTCGAATGACTATCTTCTAGCTTCATTTATTTCTTCCAATTGTAGTATTGGTTCGTTGGCTTGCCGTTTTCAAAGACGCATCATATATGCAACTATTCTCAGCAATTTATTGTATGAGTTGCCATGATTGATTGTGTAAATCAATTTTTTTGATTTGGTTGCTGCTAATACGACTTCAGGGACGACCTTGGATGATTCAGTTCCCTTTGGTACGAACGGCGATGGCCATGCCGATGGAGGTCCATGCAGAAATAGTGTACCATAGAACCACAAGCTGTGATCCTTAAACTTTGAGGCAGTTATTCCTCTTGGTGCGACATCAGCAGCATTGTGTGCGCTTGGGATATGTCTCCATTCCTTTTATGTGGATGTATCTTAGATGGTTGTTATAATGGTGGCTACAAATTTGTCTTTGATCGTTTTCTGATTGTTGATCCAGGATAGTACTATTTCCGAATCGGACCAATAATACGTCGGAATGGTGTCCAAGGATTACTGTTCCTTAACCGTGGTCGTTATTTCTGCTCCTAGAACTGCAGCCTTTAATTCCAATCGAGGAAGTGTAATATCGTTGAGGGGTGCTAGTCGGGATTTAGCGTATAGCAGATGAACGCTTATTCGTTTATCTTTGTGAATGGAGTGAATGTACACTGCCGCCACATATGCCTTTTCTGATGCTTCTACAAATGTGTAAATTTCCCGTTGGACAGGAACTTGCTTTTTATAGACATGTCTGTCAATTTTAATTTTGTTGAGAACCTTCAGATCCCCTCTATATTGCCTCCACTTCTTCTGCAGTGGGTGTGGTAATTCTTCATCATACTGATACCCTTGTTTAGTCAGTTTCTGCATAAAGATCTTTGCTTTAATTACCACTGGCGTAAATAATCCCAGTGGGTCAAATATTTCAAAGATTTCCGAGACAACATCTCGCCTTGTTATTGTTTGCTTCTTGCTAGTTTGTATTGTACAGCAAATTTTTCCGAACTTGGGTTCAATGTAATTAACAGTGTTTTGATGCTGCACTCCTCATATGCTGATTCTTCCAGATGAACGTTGGGCGTAATGTATTCTTTAGGCAAACCAAGTAGTAGTTGATTATGGTTTGCACACCATTTTCGTAACTTTAATCCAGATTTTGACAAAATCTGGTTTAATTCCCTTTGTTTCTGGAGGGCTTCAGGGATTGTTTCTGCGCCTGTGATACAATCATCCACATAGAAGTCGTTCTTCAGAGTTTCGGCTCCTAAAGGATACTCTCGCATCGCCCTTGTTGCTAAATACTGCAAACATTTTGTGGCCAGATATGGAGCTGCCTTTGTTCCATATGTGACAGTTTTTAGTCGGTAGTATTTTATTTCTTCCGATGGTTCACTTCTCCATACAATCATCTGTAGGTGAGAATCCTCTGTCGTTTGGGTATATGTTCTGGTGGCACTTGTTTCATATGTCCAAGATCTTCATACTCCTTCATGAATTGAATGTACCCTTGCTTTAAATCCATTTGTAATCGTTTTTCTAATGATAGGAATCTTCTTGACGCTATGTCATGAGACTCCCCCAACGCTGAAGCATCCTCCATTGGTGGTAGGCGAACAATCAACCTTTTATCTTTGGCAATTTGTAGGTTTTGCTCAAATTGCCGCTCACATTCCTTGTCAATCAGCGAAAGACAAGGGCCTTTGTCTGGAGATTGTCCAATTCCCAGAATTTGGCTAGTTGTTCGTCCACCTTCTCCTGTTCGGTAAGCATCGCACAGGTTGATGATGTTGAGGCCTTATTTCTTTCCCGCGATGATCCATAAAAGTTTGGTGTCTTGAAGCATGGGTAGTCCTTTTTTCAACGATTTTTGTCCTTTATTCAGGATTTCAAAATAATGTTCGGCTCCGAGGAGAACTTCTATTTTTCCAGGTTTACCGAAGTGTGGATCTGCCAATGTAATATTTTGTGGCAATTTCCAACTATTAGGGCAAATATAACGTGTTGGTTTGTCACTAACAATGTTCGGCAAAACCATTGCTTCCAACCTAGAACGGAAATCTCCATAGCTTAATTTCAGTATGATATTGATGCGAGCATTGGAGGTGTGAACCTTTCCTCCAATGCCATTGATTTTTATCGTCGAGTGTGTTGATTTTAGACCCAATGTCTTCACAGCTCGCTCTGATATGGCGTTTATTTGAGATCCTGAGTCTAGGAGAGCTCGAAATTCGGCATTTTGTCCATTGTTGCCCTGAATCGTAACTCGGGCAGTGGCTAACAGAATATAGCTTGATTGTTGTCCACTTGCGGTAGCAGCTGTTGTGCTTTCAGGTTTTGATTCTAAGTGTAATAATGTGTAATGTTTTTTGTTTTTTGTTATACCCGCTACTCATAGAGTAGAAGGGTATTATAACTTTGTTCAAACCGAAAATGTATGTAACAGGCAGAAGGAGACACCTCCGACCCCATAAAGTAAATGTATTCTGGCTCAGGATCAACAGCCGCGTCGATATAGCCATGTCCGTCTGTCCGTGTGCAAATCTAGATCTCAGCTATTATAAGAGCTAGGACTACCAAATTTGGTGACAATATGTGTTATTATTGCACGCTTGATGCCATATTTTTCATTTTCGGTTTACATGATAACTATAGCTAGCCAAATGATCTCTGAAAATTTCGTAACAATCGGATAATAAGCACAGAAGTTATTCAGCTTAACGCTGATGCTGGCAGCATTACTTGCAGCATTGTGCCGAATCGTGTGTGCGTGTACAGTGGTGAAATGGGTTAAGTTGTTGACTGCAAAACGAACAGTACTATTACTCATTTACGGGTTCGAGTCCCGCCCGCATCAAAAATTAAATGTGTGCAAAAATGTTTTTTTTTTATTTTAGACTTTGACTTTGCATAAATATTATTAGTCCACAGCCTTTTACGGTCAAAATACGATTGTAGCCGTTTTTTTTGTTCCGCAAATAAATGATGTACGAACAGCTGGGTAGCGGGTATATTACAGTCGAGCACACTCGACTGTAGCTTTCTTACTTGTTACACTTAAAACAGTCCTTCTTTGAGCATGAACTTGTTGGATGCTCTGAACGGAAGCATTTTGCACAGAGTTTCTGCCTCTGTACCCAATTCAAACCTTCTGCTGCTGTTCGTTTTATGAATTCATTACATTTAAAAATGTTAGAATGTTAGAATGTTCTTGCTCCGAGAATGCGAGGAATTCATTAATCCACTGATTTTGTCGTGTATTTTGTATGGATTGTTCATACAAAACATGATTCTGTCTATCCATCTTCTTTGTAAGAATGCATAGCAGAAGTGGATCCCATTGGTTTGTCGCTATTCCAATATTATTAAGTGCTGATAACGTTTCTTAAATGTTATCATGCATTGCCTTTACAGAGTTTGCATCGTTACCAGTCGTTGTAGGTTGATCTAGTAACCTCTGTATTAGTGCACACTGAGCACTTGCTTTTTATTAAATCTTTCCTCTAGCATATTCCATGCTGTGTGGTAGTTTCTTTCAGTCAGTGAAAGATGGCGTATGACTCTTTCTGCTTCGCCAATTACATGATTTTTTAGATACCACATTTTATTGAATAATGGGTATTGAAGTGGCTTCATGAATCATTTTCTTAAACATGTCATGAAATTGCTGCCATTTGAGGTAGTCTTCATCAAACTTCGGGATGGAGATATTTGGTAATGGTAATGGTGGTGCTGAAAATAATGTAGATGTCATCTGTGGAACATTTACATCGCATGCTGTTTGGGTTTTAATCACAGCAATCTTGGCCTATACGTACTGTTGTAAATTGTAGACGAGAGAGACTGGATCGGCAACCCTTTTGTACATTTGAACATGGATCTTCTTGATATCCTTCCAATATTGTTCAACTATAGGTTTAAATGCAGCTTGAGTTTCGTCTGACATCATTTTCATTATGCGATCCAGACTTTCAAGCAAAACCCGCTGTTCCCGAATCATGGGCTGGATCCCGCTTTCGTTCGTTGATGTCATGGATTCAGCGTCCATTTCTAGAACACGCATTTGTTTCTGCAATATTTATATATATTTATTCGTCGCGCTTTTAATTTCTTCAGAGTACTTCCCACTGAAGTACTCATGTTTCACCGTTGTTCCTTTCAAAATCGTGCGAATCTTTTCATCATTTAACTCAAAAAAATCCTAAAGTCCTTGTCGCCTGGTTGACAACTCCTATAATTCCAAAATCAAAGGTTACTAAGCCTTTGTCGCCTGGTTGACAGTTTCTCGTAGTCGTAGTCGGGGGTCATCAAATGTTTAGAAATGAATTGATATCACTCAACGTCGGAGTAATATCAACTGTATTTTATTATATTATATTAATTTTGCTTGCCCCAGGTGCATAACCATGTGGCAGAGGTCGCCGCAATAAGTACAAAACAAATTGGGCTGCGGAGTAAGAATGAGTAGTCAAGTGAGAGTTACTTTTCATACTGATTTAATTTTCGTTCTTATAGGGTTTTTATACACGTTTCTTACAAGCTAGGTATTTACTTAGGTTTTACATGATAAGACAAATCTAAGTCTAATAATATGATTTATGTTATGCAGATGGTGCGAAATCGTGCATCTGCATGCTTAGCGATAAAGGGTCAGTGCATATCAGTTAAGGGTCACTATTGATTTAGGTACGTGTGAAACGTACCCTGTCGCCTATCTGCGTAAGATAGCAATGTACCTGCATATCATCTGCAGCGTACGATTTTCTGCAGTTATGTAAAATTTTACATCCTCCCGGTCGTTGAACATATGTTCAAGAATCGTCGATATTGATTCTAAACTGATGTAGGTTCTCTTCGGTTGGTGAGAGTAGAGTATGGATATGATCATCATGAACAGGAGTCCACCGTATAATGCGATGTGATGATGTTTAATTGGTTCAATTTCTTGAGGTAATTGAAACGAGTTGCTTGGGAAGAGTTTCCACTTCGCATTGTTCCTCTTCTTCTAGCGGATGTTTGAGATCTGGTTCTTCTTCCGGAAATAATGGGGCGATATGTTGGATGTCCCTTTTAAAGATGCTGTTTTCAATTCCACAACTTGAACGAAGCCACTCTTTCCAGGGATTGCATTAATTACACGTCCCATTGGCCAATGCAGAACTGGTGTGTTGTCCTCTCTTATTAGCACCAGCATGCCTTCTTTAACATTAGCATATAATTTTTTTCCATTTATGCCGTTCTTGGAGTTGCTGTAGGTAGTCCGTTGACCACTGTGACCAGAACTGATGTTTGACCTTGGATACTGATGTCCATCTCTATCCTAATGAAATGAGTTGTTGCGATGGTTCATGGTCCACTTGCGCCGTCAGTGGTTCTCCTATTATAAAATGTCCTTGTGTCAATGCAGTCATGTCGTTTGGATCACTTGACATCGGCACAAGTGGTCGAGAATTCAATATTGCTTCAATCTCGACTACTACTGTTTCTAATTCCTCATATGTTAGTTTAACAGAGAAGATATTCTTTAGAAGTAGTTGCTTGGCTGATTTAACGGCTGCTTCCCATAGTCCGCCGAAGTGAGGTGCTCTGGGAGGTATAAATTTAAAATTTACTCCCTATTGATTGCAGCTCTCGATAATGGCCTTTTTAGCCTTGTCTGACTGAATTGCTTCTTCCAGTTTTTTGAGCTTGTTGCTGGCTCCCACGAAGTTTTTTGCATTGTCACAATGCAGAGTCTGACACTTCCCACGTCGACTGATAAATCGTCGAAGAGCCGCTTGAAACGCATCGGTCGTAAGGTCGTTTACGAGTTCCAAATGCACTGCCTTTGTTGCACAACAGCAGAATATTGCAATATATGCATCATGTGGTTGCTTTCCACGGAGCTTATAGTGAATCTTCACCGGTCCACAATAGTCTACCCCAGCATTAAAAAATGGTCTTGCTTGAGTGACTCTTAATGTTGGTAGATTTCCCATGATTTGTTGGATTAATTCAGGTTTGGCTCTTGTGCATCTTACACAATTCTACAAGATATTCCGGGCTACTGTTTTTCCTTTAATGGCCAAGTACCTTTGCCGCATTGTTGCTAAAAGAGCTTGAGGTCCACAATGCATGTTATCATTATCATCTTGCTCAAATATAAACTTTGTTATGGCAGGAGCATAGGATGTTTTGCATCAAATGTGATCTCTGCTGCTTCTAGTCTTCCACCCACTCGAATAATATTATCCTTATCGAGGAATGGTGCTAGAGCTTTTAAGCTGCTGTGTCTGTCCACTTCTCGATTTTTCTGGAGATCCTTAAATTCTGCCATGAAGTCATTTTGTTGAATGTTTCGAATGACTATCTTCTGGGCTTCATTTATTTCTTCCAATTGTAGTATTGGTTCGTTGGCTTGGAGTTTTCAAAGACGCATCATATATGCAACTATTCTCAGCAATTTATTGTATGAGTTGCCATGATTGATTGTGTAAATCAATTGTTTTGATTTGGTTGCTGCTAATACGACTGCAGGGACGACCTTGGATGATTCAGTTCCCTTTGGTACGAACGGCGATGGCCATGCCGATGGAGGTCCATGCAGAAATAGTGGACCATAGAACCACAAGCTGTGATCCTTAAACTTTGAGGCAGTTATTCCTCTTGGTGCGACATCAGCAGCATTGTGTGCGCTTGGGATATGTCTCCATTCCTTTTGTGTGGATGTATCTTAGATGGTTGTTATCCTGGTGGCTACAAATTTGTCTTTGATCGTTTTCTGATTGTTGATCCAGGATAGTACTATTTCCGAATCGGACCAATAATACGTCGGAATGGTGTCCAAGGATTACTGTTCCTTAACCGTGCTCGTTATTTCTGCTCCTAGAACTGCAGCCTTTAATTCCAATCGAGAAAGTGTAATATCGTTGAGCGGTGCTAGTCGGGATTTAGCGTATAGCAGTTGAACGCTTATTCGTTTATCTTTGTGAATGGAGCGAATGTACACTGCCGCCGCATATGCCTTTCTGATGCTTCTACAAATGTGTAAATTTCCCATTGGACAGGAACTTGCTTTTTATAGACACGTCTGTCAATTTTAATTTTGTTGAGAACCTTCAGATCCCCTCTATATTGCTTCCACTCCTTCTGCAGTGGGTGTGGTAATTCTTCATCATACTGATACCCTTGTTTAGTTAGTTTCTGCATGAAGATCTTTGCTTTAATTACCACTGGCGTAAATAATCCCAGTGGGTCAAATATTCGCCTTGTTATTGTTTGCTTCTTGCTAGTTCGTATTGTACAACAAATTATTTTTCCGAACTTGGGTTCCATGTAATTCCCAGTGTTTTAATGCTGCACTCCTCATATTCTGCATCTTTCAGATGAACGTTGAGCGTAATGTATTCTTTAGGCAAACCAAGTAGTAGTTAATTATGGTTTGCACACCATTTTCGTAACTTTAATCCAGATGTTGACAAAATCTGGTTCAATTCCTTTTGTTTCTGGAGGGCTTCAGGGATTGTTTCTGCGCCTGTGATACAATCATCCACATAGAAATCAATCTTCAGAGTTTCGGCTCCTAATGGATACTCTCGCATCGCCCTTGTTGCTAAATACTGCAAACATTTTGTGGCCAGATATGGAGCTGCCTTTGTTCCATATGTGACAGTTTTTAGTCGGTAGTATTTTATTTCTTCCGATGGTTCACTTCTCCATACAATCATCTGTAGGTGTTGATCCTCTGTCGTTTGGGTATATGTTCTGGTGGCACTTGTTTCATATGTCCAAGATCTTCGTACTCCTTCATGAATTGAATGTACCCTTGCTTTAGCGTTGAATCCTTTTGTAATCGTTTTTCTAATGATAGGAATCTTCTTGACGCTATGTCATGAGACTCCCCCAACGCTGAAGCATCCTCCATTGGTGGTAGGCGAACAATCAACCTTTTATCTTTGGCAATTTGTAGGTTTTGCTTAAATTGCCGCTCACATTCCTTGGCCATCGGCGAAAGACAAGGGCCCTTTGTCTGGAGATTGTCTAATTACCAGAATTTGGCTAGTTGTTCGTCCACCTTCTCCTGTTCGGTAAGCATCGCACACGTTGATGATGTTGAGGGCCCTTTGTCTGAAGATTGTCCAATTCCCAGAATTTGGCTAGTTGTTCGTTCACCTTCTCCTGTTCGGTAAGGTCGCCCAGGTTGATGATGTTGAGGCTTTATTTCTTTCCCGCGATGTTCCATAAAAGTTTGGTGTCTTGAAGCATGGGTAGTCCTTTTTTCAACGATTTTTGTCCTTTATTCAGGATTTCAAAAAATTGTTCGGCTCCGAGGAGAACTTCTATTTTTCCAGGTTTACCGAAGTGTGGATCTGCCAATGTAATATTTTGTGGCAATTTCCAACTATTAGGGCAAATATAACGTGTTGGTTGGTCACTAACAATGTTCGGCAAAACCATTGCTTCCAACCTAGAACTGATATCTCCATAACTTGAGTTCAGTATGATATTGATGCGATCATTGGAGGTGTGAACCTTTACTTCAATGCCATTGATTTTTATCGGAGAGTGTGGATTTTAGACCCAATGTCTTCACAGCTCGCTCTGATATGGCGTTTATTTGAGATCCTGAGTCTAGGAGAGCTCGAAATTCGGCATTTTGTCCATTGTTGCCCTAATTCTAAGTGTAATAATGTGTTATGTTTTTTGTTGCACTTAAAACCGTCCTTCTTCGAGCATGAACTTTTTGGATGCTCTGAACGGAAGAATTTTGCACAGAGTTTCTGTCTCTTTACCCAATTTAAATCTTCTGCTGCTGTTCGTTTTATGAAATCATTACATGTAAAAATGCTATGATTCGGTTTTTTACAGAAGTACCATATAGAATTGTGTTCAGCTCCTACTGAAGCACACGTGCTGTGTTTAACTTTAAATTTATCTGTATTAATAGCTTACAATGTTAGGAACCTTTGCTCGAAGAATGCGAGAAATTCATTAATCGACTGATTTTGTCGTGTATTTTGTGTGGATTGTTCATACAAAACATGATTCTGTCTATCCATCTTCTTTGTAAGAATGCATAGCAGAAGTGGATCCCATTGGTTTGTCGCTATTCCAATATTATTAAGTGCTGATAACGTTTCTTAAATGTTATCATGCATTGCCTTTACAGAGTTTGCATCGTTACCAGTCGTTGTAGGTTGATCTAGTAACCTCTGTATTAGTGCTTGTTATTAAATCTTTCCTCTAGCATATTCCATGCTGTGGTGTAATTTCTTTCAGTCAGTGAAAGATGGCATATGAGTCTTTCTACATGATTTTTTAGATACCACATTTTTTGAATAATGGGTATTGAAGTGGCTTCATGAATCATTTTCTTAAACATGTCAAATTGTTGCCATTTGAGGTAGTCTTCATGAAACTTCGGGATGGAGATCTTTGGTAATGGTAATGGTGGTGCTGAAGATAATGTAGATGTCATCTGTGGAACATTTACATCGCATGCTGTTTGGGTTTTAATCACAGCAATCTCGGCCGATACGTACTGTTGTAAATTGTAGACGAGAGAGACTGGATCGGCAACCCTTTTGTACATTTGAACATGGATATTCTTGATATCCTTCCAATATTGTTCAACTATAGGTATAAATCCAGCTTAAGTTTCGTCTGACATCATTTTCATTATGTGATCCAGACTTTCAAGCAAGTGAGAGTTACTTACAACGTTTCTTACAAGCTAGGTATTTACTTAGGTTTTACATGATAAGACAAATCTAAGTCTAATAATATGATTTATGTTATGCATATACGATTGTAGCCGTTTTTTTTGTTCCGCAAATAAATGATGTACGAACAGCTGGGTAGAGGGTATATTACAGTCGAGAACACTCGACTGTAACTTTCTTACTTGTTACACTTAAAACAGTCCTTCTTCGAGCATGAACTTGTTGGATGCTCTGAACGGAAGCATTTTGCACAGAGTTTCTGCCTCTGTACCCAATTTAAACCTTCTGCAGCTGTTCGTTTTATGAAATCATTACATTTAAAAATGTTAGGATGTTAGGATGTTCTTGCTCCAAGAATGCGAGAAATTCATTAATCGACTGATTTTGTCGTGTATTTTGTATGGATTGTTCATACAAAACATGATTCTGTCTATCCATCTTCTTTGTAAGAATGCATAGCAGAAGAATGTATGTAACAGGCAGAAGGAGACACCTCTGACCCCATAAAGTATATATATTCTGGCTCAGGATCAACAGCCGAGTCGATATAGCCATGTCCGTCTGTCCGTCTGTCTGTCCGTGTGAAAATCTAGATCTCAGCTATTATAAGAGCTAGAACTACCAAATTTGGTGACAATATGTGTCATTATTGCACGCTGATCAAGTTTATTTTGGATTTTGGCCACGCCCCCTTCCGCCCCCGTTAATCGAAAAAACATTGATTAAACGCGCAGTTTTGGTGCCATATTGTTCATTTTCGGTTGACATGATAACTATAGCTAGCCAAATGATCTCTAAAAATTTGGTAACAATCGGATAATAAACACAGAAGTTATTCAGCTTAACGTTTTCCATAGCCGTAAGCAGCGCTGCCGGCATTGTGCCGAATCGTGTGTGCGTGTTCGGTGGTGAAATGGGTTAAGTTGTGAACTGCAAAACGAACAGTACTATTATGCATTTACGGGTTCGAGTCCCGCCCGCATCAAAAATTAAATGTGTGCAAAAATGATTTTTTTTTTATTTTAGATTTTGACTTTGCATAAATATTATTAGTCCACAGCCTTTTACGGTCAAAATACGATTTAAGCCGTTTTTTTGTTTCGCAAATAAATGATGTACGAGCTGGGTAGCGGGTATATTACAGTCGAGTATTCTCGACTGTAGCTTTCTTACTTCAGTTCAGTTCAGTTCAGTTCCCCTCTATATTGCTTCCACTCCTTCTGCAGTGGGTGTGGTAATTCTTCATCATACTGATACCCTTGTTTAGTCAGTTCCTGCGTGAAGATCTTTGCTTTAATTACCACTGGCGAATCCCAGCGGGTCAAATATTTCAAAGATTTCCGAGACAACATCTCGCCTTGTTATTGTTTGCTTCTTGCTAGTTTGTATTGTACAGCAAATTTTATTTCCGAACTTGGGTTCCATGTAATTCCCAGTGTTTTAATGCTGCACTCCTCATATGCTGCATCTTCCAGATGAACGTTGGGCGTAATGTATTCTTTAGGCAAACCAAGTAGTAGTTGATTATGGTTTGCACACCATTTTCGTAACTTTAATCCAGATTTTGACAAAATCTGATTAAATTCCTTTTGTTTCTGGAGGGCTTCAGGGATTGTTTCTGCGCCTGTGATACAACCATCCACATAGAAGTCGTTCTTTAGTGTTTCGGCTCCTAAAGGATACTCTCGCATCGCACTTGTTGCTAAGTACTGCAAACATTTTGTGGCCAGATATGGAGCTTCCTTTGTTCCATATATGACAGTTTTTAGTCGGTAGTATTTTATTTCTTCCGATGGTTCACTTCTCCATACATTCATCTGTAGGTGTTGATCCTCTGTCGTTTGGGTATATGTTCTGGTGGCACTTGTTTCATATGTCCAAGATCTTCATACTCCTTCATGAATTGAATGTACCCTTGCTTTAGCGTTGAATCCTTTTGTAATCGTTTTTCTAATGATAGGAATCTTCTTGACGCTATGTCATGAGACTCCCCCAACGCTGAAGCATCCTCCATTTGTGGTAGGCGAACAATCAACCTTTTATCTTTGGCAATTTGTAGGTTTTGCTCAAATTGCCGCTAACATTTCTTGTCCATCGGCGAAAGACAAGGGCGTTTGTCTGGAGATTGTCCAATTCCCAGAATTTGGCTAGTTGTTCGTCCACCTTCTCCTGTTCGGTAAGCATCGCACATGTTAATGATGTTGAGGCCTTATTTTGAATCTTTCCCGCGATGATCCATCCAAGTGTGGTGTCTTGAAGCATGGGTAGTCCTTTTTTCAACGATTTTTGTCCTTTATTCAGGATTTCAAAATAATGTTCGGCTTCTAGGAGAATGTCTATTTTTCCAGGTTTACCGAAGTGTGGATCTGCCAATGTAATATATTGTGGCAATTTCCAACTATGGGGCAAATATAACGTGTTGGTTGGTCACTAACAATGTTCGGCAAAACCATTGCTTCCAACCTAGAACTGATATCTCCATAACTTGATTTCAGTATGATATTGATGCGATCATTGGAGGTGTGAACCTTTACTTCAATGCCATTGATTTTTATCGGAGAGTGTGGATTTTAGACCCAATGTCTTCACAGCTCGCTCTGATATGGCGTTTATTTGAGATCCTGAGTCTAGGAGAGCTCGAAATTCGGCATTTTGTCCATTGTTGCCCTGAATCGTAACTCGGGCAGTGGCTAACAGAATATAGCTTGATTGTTGTCCACTTGCGGTAGCAGCTGTTGTGCTTTCAGGTTTTGATTCTAAGTGTAATAATGTGTTATGTTTTTTGTTGCACTTAAAACCGTCCTTCTTCGAGCATGAACTTTTTGGATGCTCTGAACGGAAGAATTTTGCACAGAGTTTCTGTCTCTTTACCCAATTTAAATCTTCTGCTGCTGTTCGTTTTATGAAATCATTACATGTAAAAATGCTATGATTCGGTTTTTTACAGAAGTACCATATAGAATTGTGTTCAGCTCCTACTGAAGCACACGTGCTGTGTTTAACTTTAAATTTATCTGTATTAATAGCTTACAATGTTAGGAACCTTTGCTCGAAGAATGCGAGAAATTCATTAATCGACTGATTTTGTCGTGTATTTTGTATGGATTGTTCATACAAAACATGATTCTGTCTATCCATCTTCTTTGTAAGAATGCATAGCAGAAGTGGATCCCATTGGTTTGTCGGTATTTCAATGTTATTAAGTGCTGATAACGTTTCTTAAATGTTATCATGCATTACCTTCACAGAGTTCGCATCGTTACCAGTCGCTGTAGGTTGATCTAGTAACCTCTGTATTAGTGCTTGTTATTAAATCTTTCCTCTAGCATATTCCATGCTGTGGTTAAGTTGTGAACTGCAAAACGAACAGTACTATTATGCATTTACGGGTTCGAGTCCCGCCCGCATCAAAAATGAAATGTGTGCAAAAATGTTTTTTTTTTTATTTTAGATTTTGACTTTGCATAAATATTATTAGTCCACAGCCTTTTACGGTCAAAATACGATTGTAGCCGTTTTTTTTTGTTCCGCAAATAAATGATGTACGAACAGCTGGGTAGCGGGTATATTACAGTCGAGAACACTCGACTGTAGCTTTCTTACTTGTTACACTTAAAACAGTCCTTCTTCGAGCATGAACTTGTTGGATGCTCTGAACGGAAGCATTTTGCACAGAGTTTTTGCCTCTGTACCCAATTTAAACCTTCTGCAGCTGTTCGTTTTATGAAATCATTACATTTAAAAATGTTAGGATGTTAGAATGTTCTTGCTCCAAGAATGCGAGAAATTCATTAATCGACTGATTTTGTCGTGTATTTTGTATGGATTGTTCATACAAAACATGATTCTGTCTATCCATCTTCTTTGTAAGAATGCATAGCAGAAGAATGTATGTAACAGGCAGAAGGAGACACCTCTGACCCCATAAAGTATATATAAATGAAGTACGAGCTGGGTAGCGGGTATATTACAGTCGAGCATTCTCGACTGTAGCTTTCTTATTTGTTACACTTAAAACAGTCCTTCTTCGAGCATGAACTTGTTGAATGCTCTGAACGGAAGCATTTTGCACAGAGTTTCTGCCTCTGTACCCAATTTAAATCTTCTGCTGCTGTTCGTTTTATGAAATCATTACATTTAAAAATGTTAGGATGTTAGAATGTTCTTGCTCCAAGAATGCGAGAAATTCATTAATCGACTGATTTTGTCGTGTATTTTGTATGGATTGTTCATACAAAACATGATTCTGTCTATCCATCTTCTTTGTAAGAATGCATAGCAGAAGTGGATCCCATTGGTTTGTCGGTATTCCAATATTATTAAGTGCTGATAACGTTTCCTAAATGTTATCATGCATTGCCTTCACAGAGTTTGCATCGTTACCAGTCGTTGTAGGTTGATCTAGTAACCTCTGTATGAGTGCTGTACTGAGCACTTGCTTGTTATTAAATCTTTCCTCTAGCATATCCCATGCTGTGGTGTAATTTCTTTCAGTCAGTGAAAGATGGCGTATGAGTCTTTCTGCATCGCCAATTACATGATTTTTTAGATACCACATTTTATTGAATAATGGGTATTGAAGTGGCTTCATGAATCATTTTCTTAAACATGTCATGAAATTGCTGCCATTTGAGGTAGTCTTCATCAAACTTCGGGATGGAGATCTTTGGTAATGGTAATGGTGGTGCTGAAGATAATGTAGATGTCATCTGTGGAACATTTACATCGCATGCTGTTTGGGTTTTAATCACAGCAATCTTGGCCGATACGTACTGTTGTAAATTGTAGACGAGAGAGACTGGATCGGCAACCCTTTTGTACATTTGAACATGGATCTTCTTGATATCCTTCCAATATTGTTCAACTATAGGTTTAAATCCAGCTTGAGTTTCGTCTGACATCATTTTCATTATGCGATCCAGACTTTCGGGCAAAACCCGCTGTTCCCGTATCATGGGCTGGATCCCGCTTTCGTTCGTTGATGTCATGGATTCAGCGTCCATTTCTAGAACACGCATTTGTTTCTGCAATATTTCTATATATTCATTCGTCGCGCTTTTAATTACTTCAGAGTACTTCCCACTGAAGTACTCATGTTCCACCGTTGTTCCTTTCAAAATCGTGCAAATCTTTTCATCATTTAACTCAAAAAAGTCCTAAAGTCCTTGTCGCCTGGTTGACAGCTTCTATAATTCCAAAATCAAAGGTTACTAAGCCTTTGTCGCCTGGTTGACAGCTTCTCGTAGTCGTAGTCGGGGGTCATCAAATGTTTAGAAATGAATTAATACCACTCAACGTCGGAGTAATATCAACTGTATTTTATTATATTATATTAATTATGCTTGCCCCAGGTGAATAACCATGTGGCAGAGGTCGCCGCAATAAGTACAAAACAAATTGGGCTGCGGAGTAAGAATGAGTAGTCAAGTGAGAGTTACTTTTCATACTGATTTAATTTTCGTTCTTATAGGGTTTTTATACACGTTTCTTACAAGCTAGGTATTTACTTAGGTTTTACATGATAAGACAAATCTAAGTCTAATAATATGATTTATGTTATTAAGATGGTGCGAAATCGTGCATCTGCATGCTTAGCGATAAAGGGTCAGTGCATATCAGTTAAGGGTCACTATTGATTTAGGTACGTGTGAAACGTACCCTGTCGCCTATCTGCGTAAGATAGCAATGTACCTGCATATCATCTGCAGCGTACGATTTTCTGCAGTTATGTAAAATTTTACATCCTCCCGGCAGTTGAACATATGTTCAAGAATCGTCGATATTGATTCTAAACTGATGTAGGTTCTCTTCGGTTGGTGGAGCTGATTTGGCGGGTGATCTTCCTTTGTAGTATTTGTTTCTAATATAGAGTATGGATTTGATCATCATGAACAGGAGTCCACCGTATAATGCGATGTGATGATGTTTAATTGGTTCAATTTCTTGAGGTAATTACCACGAGTTGCTAGGGAAGAGTTTCCACTTCGCATTGTTCCTCTTCTTCTAGCGGATGTTTGAGATCTGGTTCTTCTTCCGGAAATAATGGGGCGATATATTGGATGTCCCTTTTAAAGATGCCTCTTGCTATTTTCAATTCTACAACTCGAACGAAGCCACCCTTTCCGGGGATTGCATTAATTACACGTCCCATTGGCCAATGCAGAATTGGTGTGTTGTCCTCTCTTATTAGCACCAGCATGCCTTTTTTAATATTAGCACATACTTTTTTTCCATTTATGCCGTTCTTGGAGTTGCTGTAGGTAGTCCGTTGACCACTGTGACCAGAACTGATGTTTGACCTTGGATACTGATGTCCATCTCTATCCTAATGAAATGAGTTGTTGCGATGGTTCATGGTCCACTTGCGCCGTCAGTGGTTCTCCTATTATAAAATGTCCTTGTGTCAATGCAGTCATGTCGTTTGGATCACTTGACATCGGCACAAGTGGTCGAGAATTCAATATTGCTTCAATCTCGACTACTACTGTTTCTAATTCCTCATATGTTAGTTTAACAGATAAGATATTCTTTAGAAGTAGTTGCTTGGCTGATTTAACGGCTGTTTCTCATAGTCCGCCGAAGTGAGGTGCTCTGGGAGGTATAAATTTAAAATTTACTCCCTATTGATTGCAGCTCTCGATAATGGCCTTTTTAGCCTTGTCTGACTGAATTGCGTCTTCCAGTTTTTTTTAGCTTGTTGCTGGCTCCCACGAAGTTTGTTGCATTGTCACAATGCAGAGTCTGACACTTCCCACGTCGACTGATAAATCGTCGAAGAGCCGCTAGAAACGCATCGGTTGTAAGGTCGTTTACGAGTTCCAAATGCACTGCCTTTGTTGCAAAACAGCAGAATATTGCAATATATGCAACATGTGGTTGCTTTACACGGAGCTTATAGACAATAGTCTACCCCAGCATTAAGAAATGGTCTTGCTTGAGTGACTTTTAATGTTAGTAGATTTCCCATGATTTGTTGGATTAATTTAGGTTTGGCTCTTGTGCATCTTACACAATTTTGCACGATATTCCGGGCTACTGTTTTTCCTTTAATGGCCAAGTACCTTTGCCGCATTGTTGCTAAAAGAGCTTGAGGTCCACAATGCATGTTATCCTTATCACCTTGCTCAAATATCAACTTTGTTGTCGGATCATTGTAAATACGACTTCAGGGACGACCTTGGATGATTCAGTTCCCTTTGGTACGAACGGCGATGGCCATGCCGATGGAGGTCCATGCAGAAATAGTGGACCATAGCACCACAAGCTGTGATCCTTAAACTTTGAGGCAGTTATTTATCTTGATGCGACATCAGCAGCATTGTGAACGCATGGGATATGTCTCCATTCCTTTTGTGTGGATGTATCTTAGATGGTTGTTATCCTGGTGGCTACAAATTTGTCTTTGATCGTTTTCTGATTGTTGATCCAGGATAGTACTATTTCCGAATCGGACCAATAATACGTCGGAATGGTGTCCAAGGATTACTGTTCCTTAACCGTGGTCGTTATTTCTGCTCCTAGAACTGAAGCCTTTAATTCCAATCGAGGAAGTGTAATATCGTTGAGCGGTGCTAGTCGGGATTTAGCGTATAGCAGTTGAGCGCTTATTCGTTTATCTTTGTGAATGGAGTGAATGTACACTGCCGCCGAATATGCCTTTTATGATGCTTCTACAAATGTGTAAATTTCCCGTTGGACAGGAACTTGCTTTTTATAGACATGTCTGTCAATTTTAATTTTGTTGAGAACCTTCAGATCCCCTCTATATTGCTTCCACTCCTTCTGCAGTGGGTGTGGTAATTCTTCATCATACTGATACCCTTGTTTAGTCAGTTCCTGCATGAAGCTCTTTGCTTTAATTACCACTGGCGTAAATAATCCCAGTGGGTCAAATATTTCAAATATTTCCGAGACAACATCTCGCCTTGTTATTGTTTGCTTCTTGCTAGTTTGTATTGTACAGAAAATTTTTTTTCCGAACTTGGGTTCCATGTAATTCCCAGTGTTTTAATGCTGCACTCCTCATATTCTGCATCTTCCAGATGAACGTTGGGCGTAATGTATTCTTTAGGCAAACCAAGTAGTAGTTAATTATGGTTTGCACACCATTTTCGTAACTTTAATCTAGATTTTGACAAAATCTGATTCAATTCCCTTTGTTTCTGGAGGGCTTCAGGGATTGTTTCTGCGCCTGTGATACAACCATCCACATAGAAGTCGTTCTTTAGTGTTTCGGCTCCTAAAGGATACTCTCGCATCGCACTTGTTGCTAAGTACTGCAAACATTTTGTGGCCAGATATGGAGCTGCCTTTGTTCCATATATGACAGTTTTTAGTCGGTAGTATTTTATTTCTTCCGATGGTTCACTTCTCCATACAATCATCTGTAGGTGTTGATCCTCTGTCGTTTGGGTATATGTTCTGGTGGCACTTGTTTCATATGTCCAAGATCTTCATACTCCTTCATGAATTGAATGTACCCTTGCTTTAGCGTTGAATCCTTTTGTAATCGTTTTTCTAATGATAGGAATCTTCTTGACGCTATGTCATGAGACTCCCCCAACGCTGAAGCATCCTCCATTTGTGGTAGGCGAACAATCAACCTTTTATCTTTGGCAATTTGTAGGTTTTGCTCAAATTGCCGCTAACATTCCTTGTCCATCGGTGAAAGACAAGGGCCCTTTGTCTGGAGATTGTCCAATTCCCAGAATTTGGCTAGTTGTTCGTCCACCTTCTCCTGTTCGGTAAGCATCGCACATGTTAATAATGTTGAGGCCTTATTTTGAATCTTTCCCGCGATGATCCATCCAAGTGTGGTGTCTTGAAGCATGGGTAGTCCTTTTTGCAACGATTTTTGTCCTTTATTCAGGATTTTAAAATAATGTTCGGCTTCTAGGAGAATATCTATTTTTCAAGGTTTACCAAAGTGTGGATCTGCCAATGTAATATATTGTGGCAATTTCCAACTATTGGGGCAAATATAACGTGTTGGTTGGTCACTAAGAATGTTCGGCCAAACCATTGCTTCCAACCTAGAACTGAAATCTCCATAACTTGATTTCAGTATGATACTGATGCGATCAATGGAGGTGTGAACCTTTACTAATGGCATTGGCATTTTATCGGAGAGTGTGGATTTTAGACCCAATGTCTTCACAGCTCGCTCTGATATGGCGTTTATTTGAGATCCTGAGTCTAAGAGAGCTCGAAATTCGGCATTTTGTCCAATGTTGCCCTGAATCGTAACTCGGGCAGTGGCTAACAGAATATAGCTTGATTGTTGTCCACTTGCGGTAGCAGCTGTTGTGCATTCAGGTTTTGATTCTAAGTGTAATAATGTGTTATGTTTTTTGTTGCACTTAAAACCGTCCTTCTTCGAGCATGAACTTGTTGGATGCTCTGAACGGAAGAATTTTGCACACAGTTTCTGTCTCTTTACCCAATTTAAACCTTCTGCTGCTGTTCGTTTTATGAAATCATTACATGTAAAAATGCTATGATTCGGCTTTTTACAGAAGTAGCATATAGAGTTGTGTTCAGCTCCTACTGAAGCACACGTGCTGTGTTTAACTTTATATTTATCTGTATTAATAGCTTACAATGTTAGGAACCTTTGCTCGAAGAATGCGAGAAATTCATTAATCGACTGATTTTGTCGTGTATTTTGTATGGATTGTTCATACAAAACATGATTCTGTCTATCCATCTTCTTTGTAAGAATGCATAGCAGAAGTGGATCCCATTGGTTTGTCGGTTTTCCAATGTTATTAAGTGCTGATAACGTTTCTTAAATGTTATCATGCATTGCCTTCACAGAGTTTGCATCGTTACCAGTCGTTGTAGGTTGATCTAGTAACCTCTGTATTAGTGCTGTACTGAGCACTCGCTTGTTATTAAATCTTTCCTCTAGCATATTCCATGCTGTGGTGTAATTTCTTTCATTCAGTGAAAGATGGCGTATGAGTCATTCTACATGATTTTTTAGATACCACATTTTTTGAATAATGGGTATTGAAGTGGCTTCATGAATCAATTTCTTAAACATGTCATGAAATTTCTGCCATTTGAGGTAGTCTTCATAAAACTTCGGGATGGAGATCTTTGGTAATGGTAATGGTGGTGCTGAAGATAATATATCGTAGATGTCATCTGTGGAACATTTACATCGCATGCTGTTTGGGTTTTAATCACAGCAATCTTAGCCTATACGTACTGTTGTAAATTGTAGACGAGAGAGACTGGATCGGCAACCCTTTCGTACATTTGAACATGGATATTCTTGATATCCTTCCAATATTGTTCAACTATAGGTTTAAATCCAGCTTGAGTTTCGTCTGACATCATTTTCATTATGCGATCCAGACTTTTAAGCAAATCCCGCTGTTCCCGAATCATGGGCTTGATCCCGCTTTCGTTCGTTGATGTCATGGATTCAGCGTCCATTTCTAGAACACGTATTTGTTTCTGTAATATTTCTATATATTCATTCGTCGCGCTTTTAATTACTTCAGAGTACTTCCCACTGAAGTACTCATGTTCCACCGTTGTTCCTTTCAAAATCGTGCGAATCTTTTCATCATTTAACTCAAAAAAATCCTAAAGTCCTTGTCGCCTGGTTGACAACTTCTATAATTCCAAAATCAAAGGTTATTAAGCCTTTGTCGCCTGGTTGACAGCTCCTCGTAGTCGTAGTCGGGGGTCATCAAATGTTTAGAAATGAATTAATACCACTCAACGTCGGAGTAATATCAACTGTATTTTATTATATTATATTAATTTTGCTTGCCCCAGATGCATAACCATGTGGCAGAGGTCGCCGCAATAAGTACAAAACAAATTGGGCTGCGGAGTAAGAATGAGTAGTCAAGTGAGAGTTACTTTTCATACTGATTTAATTTTCGTTCTTATAGGGTTTATATACACGTTTCTTACAAGCTAGGTATTTACTTAGGTTTTACATGATAAGACAAATCTAAGTCTAATAATATGATTTATGTTATGCAGATGATGCAAAATCGTGCATCTGCATGCTTAGCGATAAAGGGTCAGTGCATATCAGTTAAGGGTCACTATTGATTTAGGTACGTGTGAAACGTACCCTGTCGCCTATCTGCGTAAGATAGCAATGTACCTGCATATCATCTGCAGCGTACGATCTTCTGCAGTTATGTAAAATTTTACATCCTCCCGGCAGTTGAACATATGTTCAAGAATCGTCGATATTGATTCTAAACTGATGTAGGTTGGTGGAGCTGATTTGGCGGGTGATCTTCCTTTGTAGTATTTGTTTCTAATATAGAGTATGGATTTGATCATCATGAACAGGAGTCCACCGTATAATGCGATGTGATGATGTTTAATTGGTTCAATTTCTTGAGGTAATTGCCACGAGTTGCTAGGGAAGAGTTTCCACTTCGCATTGTTCCTCTTCTTCTAGCGGGTGTTTGAGATCTGGTTCTTCTTCCGGAAATAATGGGGCGATATGTTTGATGTCCCTTTTAAAGATGCCTCTTGCTGTTTTCAATTCCACAACTCGAACGAAGCCACCCTTTCCGGGGATTGCATTAATTACACGTCCCATTGGTCAATGCAGATGGTGTGTTGTCCTCTCTTATTAGCACCAGCATGCCTTTTTTAACATTAGCACATAATTTTTTTCCATTTATGCCGTTCTTGGAGTTGCTGTAGGTAGTCCGTTGACCACTGTGACCAGAACTGATGTTTGACCTTGGATACTGATGTCCATCTCTGTCCCAATGAAATGGGTTGTTGCGATGGTTCATGGTCCACTTGCGCCGTCAGTGGTTCTCCTATTATAAAATGTCCTTGTGTCAATGCAGTCATGTCGTTTGGATCACTTGACATCGGCACAAGTGGTCGAGAATTCAATATTGCTTCAATCTCGACTACTACTGTTTCTAACTCCTCATATGTTAATTTAACAGAGAAGAAGTAGTTTTTTTCATTAGAAGTAGTTGCTTGGCTGATTTAACGGCTGCTTCCCATAGTCCGCCGAAGTGAGGTGCTCTGGGAGGTATAAATTTAAAATTTACTCCCTATTGATTGCAGCTCTCGATAATGGCCTTTTTAGCCTTGTCTGACTGAATTGCTTCTTCCAGTTTTTTGAGCTTGTTGAGGCTCCCACAAAGTTTGTTGCATTGTCACAATGCAGAGTCTGACACTTCCCACGTCGACTGATCGTCGAAGAGCCGCTAGAAACGCATCGGTCGTTAGGTCGTTTACGAGTTCCAAATGCACTGCCTTTGTTGCAAAACAGCAGAATATTGCAATATATGCTACATGTGGTTACTTTCCACGGAGCTTATAGACAATAGTCTACCCTAGCATGAAGAAATGGTCTTGCTTGAGTGACTCTTAATGTTGGTAGATTTCCCATGATTTGTTGGATTAATTTAGGTTTGGCTCTTGTGCATCTTACACAATTCTGCAAGATATTCCGGGCTACTGTTTTTCCTTTAAGGGCCAAGTACTTTTGCCGCATTGTTGCTAAAAGAGCTTGAGGTCCACAATGCATGTTATCCTTATCACCTTGCTCAAATATTAACTTTGTTATCGGATCATTGTATGGCAGCAGCATAGGATGTTTTGCGTCAAATGTGATCTCTACTGTTTCTAGTCTTCCACCCACTTGAATAATATTATCCTTATCGAGGAATGGTCCTAGAGCTTTTAAGCTTCTGTGTCTGTCCACTTCTCGATTTTTCTGGAGATCCTTAAATTCTGCCATGAAGTCATTTTGTTGAATGTTTCGAATGACTATCTTGGGCTTCATTTATTTCTTCCAATTGTAGTATTGGTTCGTTGGCTTGCCGTTTTCGAAGACGCATCATATATGCAACTATTCTCAGCAATTTATTGTATGAGTTGCCATGATTGATTGTGTAAATCAATTTTTTTGATTTGGCTACAAATTTGTCTTTGATCGTTTTCTGATTGTTGATCCAGGATAGTACTATTTCCGAATCGGACCAATAATACGTCGGAATGGTGTCCAAGGATTACTGTTCCTTAACCGTGCTCGTTATTTCTGCTCCTTGAACTGCAGCCTTTAATTCCAATCGAGAAAGTGTAATATCGTTGAGCGGTGCTAGTCGGGATTTAGCGTATAGCAGTTGAACGCTTATTCGTTTATCTTTGTGAATGGAGTGAATGTACACTGCCGCCGAATATGCCTTTTATGATGCTTCTACAAATGTGTAAATTTCCCGTTGGACAGGAACTTGCTTTTTATAGACATGTCTGTCAATTTTAATTTTGTTGAGAACCTTCAGATCCCCTCTATATTGCTTCCACTCCTTCTGCAGTGGGTGTGGTAATTCTTCATCATACTGATACCCTTGTTTAGTCAGTTCCTGCATGAAGCTCTTTGCTTTAATTACCACTGACGTAAATAAACCCAGTGGGTCAAATATTTCAAAGATTTCCGAGACAACATCCCGCCTTGTTATTGTTTGCTTCTTGCTAGTTTGTATTGTACAGCAAATTTTTTTTCCGAACTTGGGTTCCATGTAATTCCCAGTGTTTTAATGCTGCACTCCTCATATGCTGCATCTTCCAGATGAACGTTGGGCGTAATGTATTCTTTAGGCAAACCAAGTAGTAGTTGATTATGGTTTGCACACCATTTTCGTAACTTTAATCTAGATTTTGACAAAATCTGATTCAATTCCCTTTGTTTCTGGAGGGCTTCAGGGATTGTTTCTGCGCCTGTGATACAACCATCCACATAGAAGTCGTTCTTTAGTGTTTCGGCTCCTAAAGGATACTCTCGCATCGCACTTGTTGCTAAGTACATTTTGTGGCCAGATATGGAGCTGCCTTTGTTCCATATATGACAGTTTTTAGTCGGTAGTATTTTATTTCTTCCGATGGTTCACTTCTCCATACAATCATCTGTAGGTGTTGATCCTCTGTCGTTTGGGTATATGTTCTGGTGGCACTTGTTTCATATGTCCAAGATCTTCATACTCCTTCATGAATTGAATGTACCCTTGCTTTAGCGTTGAATCCTTGAGTAATCGTTTTTCTAATGATAGGAATCTTCTTGGTGCTATGTCATGAGACTCCCCCAACGCTGAAGCATCCTCCATTTGTGGTAGGCGAACAATCAACCTTTTATCATTGGCAATTTGTAGGTTTTGCTCAAATTGCCGCTAACATTCCTTGTCCATCGGTGAAAGACAAGGGCCCTTTGTCTGGAGATTGTCCAATTCCCAGAATCTGGCTAGTTGTTCGTCCACCTTCTCCTGTTCAGTAAGCATCGCACATGTTAATGATGTTGAGGCCTTATTTTGAATCTTTCCCGCGATGATCCATCCAAGTGAATTAAATGTACCCTTGCTTTAGCGTTAAATCCTTTTGTAATCGTTTTTCTAATGATAGGAATCTTCTTGACGCTATGTCATGAGACTCCCCCAACGCTGAAGCATCCTGCATTTGTGGTAGGCGAACAATTAACCTTTTATCTTTGGCAATTTGTAGGTTTTGCTCAAATTGCCGCTAACATTCCTTGTCCATCGGGAAAAGACAAGGGCCCTTTGTCTGGAGATTGTCCAATTCCCAGAATTTGGCTAGTTGTTCGTCCACCTTCTCCTGTTCGGTAAGCATCGCACATGTTAATGATGTTGAGGCCTTATTTTGAATCTTTCCCGCGATGATCAATCCAAGTGTGGTGTCTTGAAGCATGGGTAGTCCTTTTTGCAACGATTTTTGTCCTTTATTCAGGATTATAAAATAATGTTCGGCTTCTAGGAGAATGTCTATTTTTCCAGGTTTACCAAAGTGTGGATCTGCCAATGTAATATATTGTGGCAATTTCCAACTATTGGGGCAAATATAACGTGTTGGTTGGTCACTAACAATGTTCGGCCAAACCATTGCTTCCAACCTAGAACTGAAATCTCCATAACTTGATTTCAGTATGATATTGATGCGATCAATGGAGGTGTGAACCTTTGCTTCAATGCCATTGATTTTTATCGGAGAGTGTGGATTTTAGACCCAATGTCTTCACAGCTCGCTCTGATATGGCGTTTATTTGAGATCCTGAGTCTAAGAGAGCTCGAAATTCGGCATTTTGTCCATTGTTGCCCTGAATCGTAACTCGGGCAGTGGCTAACAGAATATAGCTTGATTGTTGTCCACTTGCGGTAGCAGCTGTTGTGCTTTCAGGTTTTGATTCTAAGTGTAATAATGTGTTATGTTTTTTGTTGCACTTAAAACCGTCCTTCTTCGAGCATGAACTTGTTGGATGCACTGAACGGAAGAATTTTGCATAGAGTTTCTGTCTCTTTACCCAATTTAAACCTTCTGCTGCTGTTCGTTTTATGAAATCATTACATGTAAAAATGCTATGATTCGGTTTTTTACAGAAGTAGCATATAGAGTTGTGTTCAGCTCCTACTGAAGCACACGTGCTGTGTTTAACTTTATATTTATCTGTATTAATAGCTTACAATGTTAGGAACCTTTGCTCGAAGAATGCGAGAAATTCATTAATCGACTGATTTTGTCGTGTATTTTGTATGGATTGTTCATACAAAACATGATTCTGTCTATCCATCTTCTTTGTAAGAATGCATAGCAGAAGTGGATCCCATTAGTTTGTCGGTATTCCAATGTTATTAAGTGCTGATAACGTTTCTTAAATGTTATCATGCATTGCCTTCACAGAGTTCGCATCGTTACCAGTCGTTGTAGGTTGATCTAGTAACCTCTGTATTAGTACTGTACTGAGCACTCGCTTGTTATTAAATCTTTCCTCTTGCATATTCCATGCTGTGGTGTAATTTCTTTCAGTCAGTGAAAGATGGCGTATGAGTCTTTCTACATGATTATTTAGATACCACATTTTTTGAATAATGGGTATTGAAGTGGCTTCATGAATCAATTTCTTAAACATGTCATGAAATTTCTGCCATTTGAGGTAGTCTTCATGAAACTTCGGGATGGAGATCTTTGGTAATGGTAATGGTGGTGCTGAAGATAATATAGATGTCATCTGTGGAACATTTACATCGCATGCTGTTTGGGTTTTAATCACAGCAATCTTGGCCTATACGTACTGTTGTAAATTGTAGACGAGAGAGACTGGATCGGCAACCCTTTCGTACATTTGAACATAGATATTCTTGATATCCTTCCAATATTGTTCAACTATAGGTTTAAATCCAGCTTGAGTTTCGTCTGACATCATTTTCATTATGCGATCCAGACTTTCAAGCAAAACCCGCTGTTCCCGAATCATGGGCTTGATCCCGCTTTCGTTCGTTGATGTCATGGATTCAGCGTCCATTTCTAGAACACGCATTTGTTTCTGCAATATTTCTATATATTCATTCGTCGCGCTTTTAATTACTTCAGAGTACTTCCCACTGAAGTACTCATGTTCCACCGTTGTTCCTTTCAAAATCGTGCGAATCTTTTCATCATTTAACTCAAAAAAGTCCTAAAGTCCTTGTCGCCTGGTTGACAACTTCTATAATTCCAAAATCAAAGCTTACTAAGCCTTTGTCGCCTGGTTGACAGCTCCTCGTAGTCGTAGTCGGGGGTCATCAATTGTTTAGAAATGAATTAATACCACTCAACGTCGGAGTAATATCAACTGTATTTTATTATATTATATTAATTTTGCTTGCCCCAGATGCATAACCATGTGGCAGAGGTCGCCGCAATAAGTACAAAACAAATTGGGCTGCGGAGTAAGAATGAGTAGTCAAGTGAGAGTTACTTTTCATACTGATTTAATTTTCGTTCTTATAGGGTTTATATACACGTTTCTTACAAGCTAGGTATTTACTTAGGTTTTACATGATGTCGCCTATCTGCGTAAGATAACAGTGTGCCTGCGTATCATCTGCAGTTTTCTGCAGTTATGTAAAATTTTACATCCTCCCGGCAGTTGAACATATGTTCAAGAATCGTCGATATTGATTCCAAACTGATGTAGGTTCTCTTCGGTTGGTGGAGCTGATTTGGCGGGTGATCTTCCTTTGTAGTATTTGTTTCTAATATAGAGTATGGATTTGATCATCATAAACAGGAGTCCACCGTATAATGCGATGTGATGATGTTTAATTGGTTCAATTTCTTGAGGTAATTGCCACGAGTTGCTAGGGAAGAGTTTCCACTTCGCATTGTTCCTCTTCTTCTAGCGGATGTTTGAGTTCTGGTTCTTCTTCCGGAAATAATGGGGCGATATGTTGGATGTCCCTTTTAAAGATGTCTCTTGCTGTTTTCAATTCCACAACTCGAACGATGCCACCCTTTCCGGGGATTGCATTAATTACACGTCCCATTGGCCAATGCAGATGGTGTGTTGTCCTCTCTTATTAGCACCAGCATGCCTTTTTTAACATTAGCACATAATTTTTTTCCATTTATGCCGTTCTTGGAGTTGCTGTAGGTAGTCCGTTGACCACTGTGACCAGAACTGATGTTTGACCTTGGATACTGATGTCCATCTCTGTCCCAATGAAATGGGTTGTTGCGATGGTTCAAGGTCCACTTGCGCCGTCAGTGGTTCTCCTATTATAAAATGTCCTTGTGTCAATGCAGTCATGTCGTTTGGATCACTTGACATTGGCACAAGTGGTCGAGAATTCAATATTGCTTCAATCTCGACTACTACTGTTTCTAACTCCTCATATGTTAGTTTAACAGAGAAGATATTCTTTAGAAGTAGTTGCTTGGCTGATTTAACGGCTACTTCCCATAGTCCGCCGAAGTGAGGTGCTCTGGGAGGTATAAATTTAAAATTTACTCCCTATTGATTGCAGCTCTCGATAATGGCCTTTTTAGCCTTGTCTGACTGAATTGCGTCTTCCAGTTTTTTTTAGCTTGTTGCTGGCTCCCACAAAGTTTGTTGCATTGTCACAATGCAGAGTCTGACACTTCCCACGTCGACTGATCGTCGAAGAGCCGCTAGAAACGCATCGGTCGTTAGGTCGTTTACGAGTTCCAAATGCACTGCCTTTGTTGCAAAACAGCAGAATATTGCAATATATGCTACATGTGGTTGCTTTCGACGGAGCTTATAGACAATAGTCTACCCTAGCTTTAAGAAATGGTCTTGCTTGAGTGACTCTTAATGTTGGTAGATTTCCCATGATTTGTTGGATTAATTTAGGTTTGGCTCTTGTGCATCTTACACAATTCTGCAAGATATTCCGGGCTACTGTTTTTCCTTTAATGGCCAAGTACCTTTGCCGCATTGTTGCTAAAAGAGCTTGAGGTCCACAATGCATGTTATCCTTATCACCTTGCTCAAATATCAACTTTGTTATCGGATCATTGTATGGCAGCAGCATAGGATGTTTTGCGTCAAATGTGATCTCTACTGCTTCTAGTCTTCCACCCACTTGAATAATATTATCCTTATCGAGGAATGGTCCTAGAGCTTTTAAGCTTCTGTGTCTGTCCGATTTTTCTGGAGATCCTTAAATTCTGCCATGAAGTCATTTTGTTGAATGTTTCGAATGACTATCTTGGGTTTCATTTATTTCTTCCAATTGTAGTATTGGTTCGTTGGCTTGCCGTTTTCGAAGACGCATCATATATGCAACTATTCTCAGCAATTTATTGTATGAGTTGCCATGATTGATTGTGTAAATCAATTTTTTTGATTTGGTTGCTGCTAATACGACTTCAGGGACGACCTTGGATGATTCAGTTCCCTTTGGTACGAACGGCGATGGCCATGCCGATGGAGGTCCATGCAGAAATAGTGGACCATAGAACCACAAGCTGTGATCCTTAAACTTTGAGGCAGTTATTCCTCTTGATGCGACATCAGCAGCATTGTGTACGCATGGGATATGTCTCCATTCCTTTTGTGTGGATGTATCTTGGATGGTTGTTATCCTGGTGGCTACAAATTTGTCTTTGATCGTTTTCTGATTGTTGATCCAGGATAGTACTATTTCCGAATCGGACCAATAATACGTCGGAATGGTGTCCAAGGATTACTGTTCCTTAACCGTGGTCGTTATTTATGCTCCTAGAACTGCAGCCTTTAATTCCAATCGAGGAAGTGTAATATCGTTGAGCGGTGCTAGTCGGGATTTAGCGTATAGCAGTTAAGCGCTCATTCGTTTATCTTTGTGAATGGAGTGAATGTACACTGCCGCCGAATATGCCTTTTATGATGCTTCTACAAATGTGTAAATTTCCCGTTGGACAGGAACTTGCTTTTTATAGACATGTCTGTCAATTTTAATTTTGTTGAGAATCTTCAGATCCCCTCTATATTGCTTCCACTCCTTCTGCAGTGGGTGTGGTAATTCTTCATCATACTGATACCCTTGTTTAGTCAGTTCCTGCATGAAGCTCTTTGCTTTAATTACCACTGGCGTAAATAATCCCAGTGGGTCAAATATTTCAAAGATTTTCGAGACAACATCCCGCCTTGTTATTGTTTGCTTCTTGCTAGTTTGTATTGTACAGCAAATTTTTTTTCCGAACTTGGGTTCCATGTTATTCCCAGTGTTTTAATGCTGCACTCCTCATATGCTGCATCTTCCAGATGAACGTTGGGCGTAATGTATTCTTTAGGCAAACCAAGTAGTAGTTAATTATGGTTTGCACACCATTTTCGTAACTTTAATCCAGATTTTGACAAAATCTGATTCAATTCCCTTTGTTTCTGGAGGGCTTCAGGGATTGTTTCTGCGCCTGTGATACAACCATCCACATAGAAGTCGTTCTTTAGTGTTTCGGCTCCTAAAGGATACTCTCGCATCGCACTTGTTGCTAAGTACATTTTGTGGCCAGATATGGAGCTGCCTTTGTTCCATATATGACAGTTTTTAGTCGGTAGTATTTTATTTCTTCCGATGGTTCACTTCTCCATACAATCATCTGTAGGTGTTGATCCTCTGTCGTTTGGGTATATGTTCTGGTGGCACTTGTTTAATATGTCCAAGATCTTCATACTCATCCATGAATTGAATGTACCCTTGCTTTAGCGTTGAATCCTTTTGTAATCGTTTTTCTAATGATAGGAATCTTCTTGACGCTATGCCATGAGACTCCCCCAACGCTGAAGCATCCTCCATTTGTGGTAGGCGAACTCAACCTTTTATCTTTGGCAATTTGTAGGTTTTGCTCAAATTGCCGCTAACATTCCTTGTCCATCGGTGAAAGACAAGGGCCATTTGTCTGGAGATTGTCCAATTCCCAGAATTTGGCTAGTTGTTCGTCCACCTTCTCCGCGATGATCCATCCAAGTGTGGTGTCTTGAAGCATGGGTAGTCCTTTTTGCAACGATTTTTGTCCTTTATTCAGGATTTCAAAATAATGTTCGGCTTCTAGGAGAATCTCTATTTTTCCAGGTTTACCGAAGTGTGGATCTGCCAATGTAATATTTTGTGGCAATTTCCAACTATTAGGGCAAATATAACGTGTTCGTTGGTCACTAACAATGTTCGGCAAAACCATTGCTTCCAACCTAGAACTGAAATCTCCATAACTTAATTTCAGTATGATATTGATGCGAGCATTGGAGGTGTGAACCTTTCCTCCAATGCCATTGATTTTTATCGTCGAGTTTGTTGATTTTAGACCCAATGTCTTCACAGCTCGCTCTGATATGGCGTTTTTTTGAGATCTTGAGTCTAGGAGAGCTCGAAATTCGGCATTTTGTCCATTGTTGCCCTGAATCGTAACTCGGGCATTGGCTAACAGAAAATAGCTTGATTGTTGTCCACTTGCGGTAGCAGCTGTTGTGCTTTCAGGTTTTGATTCTAAGTGTAATAATGTGTTATGTTTTTTGTTGCACTTAAAACCGTCCTTCTTCGAGCATGAACTTGTTGGATGCTCTGAACGGAAGAATTTTGCACAGAGTTTCTGTCTCTTTACCCAATTTAAACCTTCTGCTGCTGTTCGTTTTATGAAATTATTACATGTAAAAATGCTATGATTCGGTTTTTTACAGAAGTAGCATATAGAATTGTGTTCAGCTCCTACTGAAGCACACGTACTGTGTTTAACTTTATATTTATCTGTATTAATAGCTTACAATGTTAGGAACCTTTGCTCGAAGAATGCGAGAAATTCATTAATCGACTGATTTTGTCTTGTATTTTGTATGGATTGTTCATACAAAACATGATTCTGTCTATCCATCTTCTTTGTAAGAATGCATAGCAGAAGTGGATCCCATTAGTTTGTCGGTATTCCAATGTTATTAAGTGCTGATAACGTTTCTTAAATGTTATCATGCATTGCCTTCACAGAGTTTGCATCGTTACCAGTCGTTGTAGGTTGATCTAGTAACCTCTGTATTAGTGCTGTACTGAGCACTCGCTTGTTATTAAATCTTTCCTCTAGCATATTCCATGCTGTGGTGTAATTTCTTTCAGTCAGTGAAAGATGGCATATGAGTCTTTCTACATGATTTTTTAGATACCACATTTTTTGAATAATGGGTATTGAAGTGGCTTCATGAATCATTTTCTTAAACATGTCATGAAATTGCTGCCATTTGAGGTAGTCTTCATCAAACTTCGGGATGGAGATCTTTGGTAATGGTAATGGTGGTGCTGAAAATAATGTAGATGTCATCTGTGGAACATTTACATCGCATGCTGTTTGGGTTTTAATCACAGCAATCTCGGCCGATACGTACTGTTGTAAATTGTAGACAAGAGAGACTGGATCGGCAACCCTTTTGTACATTTGAACATGGATATTCTTGATATCCTTCCAATATTGTTCAACTATAGGTTTAAATCCAGCTTGAGTTTCGTCTGACATCATTTTCATCATGCGATCCAGACTTTCAAGCAAGTGAGAGTTACTTTTCATACTGATTTAATTTTCGTTCTTATAGGGTTTATAATCACTTTTCTTACAAGCTAGGTATTTACTTAGGTTTTACATGATGTCGCCTATCTGCGTAAGATAACAGTGTGCCTGCGTATCATCTGCAGCGTACGATTTTCTGCAGTTATGTAAAATCGTACAATACCATTCGCCAAGTTTTGAAAATATGATCATACTTTTATTTCCATTAAAAACATTGCACAAGTTCATCTGCAACCTACTGTTTAAATCAGATCTATGTATCTTTAAATAGCGCCATCTAAATATGAAAACGTCGTAGCTGTCAGCTTTATACACGCTACCGGTAAAACGAAGTATCGGGACGATGACGTCAAGATATGCTGCAAAGGCACAGTATTGAAGTTATAGATTTCTGCTTTGGTGTGAACATAGATAATTGCAAAAAAAACCTATTCCATAAATTACAATCCGAGCGAACAATAAGCATAGAATGTTAATCGAGCTGACCTTTGCACGCTGATGGCAATCACTGTATTCTCGCCTAGGCATTTGGCGCACACGCAGCCAATGAGCACAGCACCGTCCTCAGTAAGCACACGTACCAGCAGCTCCACATTCATCTGAATGATGGCCCACGCAGTGACATTAAGCATTAAGAAATAGTCTTGCTTGAGTGACTCTTAATGTTGGTAGATTTCCCATGATTTGTTGGATTAATTTAGGTTTGGCTCTTGTGCATCTTACCCAATTTTGCACGATATTCCGGGCTACTGTTTTTCTTTTAATGGCCAAGTACCTTTGCCGCATTGTTGCTAAAAGAGCTTGAGGTCCACAATGCATGTTATCCTTATCACCTTGCTTAAATATCAACTTTGTTATCGGATCATTGTATGGCAGCAGCATAGGATGTTTTGCGTCAAATGTGATCTCTGCTGCTTCTAGTCTTCCACCCACTTGAATTATATTATCCTTATCGAGGAATGGTCCTAGAGCTTTTAAGCTGCTGTGTCTGTCCACTTCTCGATTTTTCTGGAGATCCTTAAATTCTGCCATGAAGTCATTTTGTTGAATGTTTCAAATGACTATCTTCTGGGCTTCATTTATTTCTTCCAATTGTAGTATTGGTTCGTTGGCTTGCCGTTTTCGAAGACGCATCATTTATGCAACTATTCTCAGCAATTTATTGTATGAGTTGCCATGATTGATTGTGTAAATCAATTTTTTTGATTTGGTTGCTGCTAATACGACTTCAGGGACGACCTTGGATGATTCAGTTCCCTTTGGTACGAACGGCGATGGCCATGCCGATGGAGGTCCATGCAGAAATAGTGGACCATAGAATCACAAGCTGTGATCCTTAAACTTTGAGGCAGTTATTCCTCTTGATGCGACATCAGTAGCATTGTGTACGCATGGGATATGTCTCCATTCCTTTTGTGTGGATGTATCTTAGATGGTTGTTATCCTGGTGGCTACAAATTTGTCTTTGATCGTTTTCTGATTGTTGATCCAGGATAGTACTATTTCCGAATCGGACCAATAATACGTCGGAATGGTGTCCAAGGATTACTGTTCCTTAACCGTGGTCGTTATTTCTGCTCCTAGAACTGCAGCCTTTAATTCCAATCGAGGAAGTGTAATATCGTTGAGCGGTGCTAGTCGGGATTTAGCGTATAGCAGATGAACACTTATTCGTTTATCTTTGTGAATGGAGTGAATGTACACTGCCGCCACATATGCCTTTTCTGATGCTTCTACAAATGTGTAAATTTCCCGTTGGACAGGAACTTGCTTTTTATAGACATGTCTCATCATTTTAATTTTGTTGAGAACCTTCAGATCCGCTCTATATTGCTTCCACTCCTTCTGCAGTGGGTGTGGTAATTCTTCATCATACTGATACCCTTGTTTAGTCAGTTCCTGCATGAAGATCTTTGCTTTAATTACTACTGGCGTAAATAGTCCCAGTGGGTCAAATATTTCAAAGATTTCCGATACAACATCTCGCCTTGTTATTGTTTGCTTCTTGCTAGTTTGTATTGTACAGAAAATTTTTTTTCCGAACTTGGGTTCCATGTAATTCCCAGTGTTTTAATGCTGCACTCCTCATATGCTGCATCTTCCAGATGAACGGTGGGCGTAATGTATTCTTTAGGCAAACCAAGTAGTAGTTAATTATGGTTTGCACACCATTTTCGTAACTTTAATCCAGATTTTGACAAAATCTGATTCAATTCCCTTTGTTTCTGGAGGGCTTCAGGGATTGTTTCTGTGCCTGTGATACAACCATCCACATAGAAGTCGTTCTTTAGTGTTTCGGCTCCTAAAGGATACTCTCGCATCGCCCTTGTTGCTAAATACTGCAAACATTTTGTGGCCAGATATGGAGCTGCCTTTGTTCCATATATGACAGTTTTTAGTCGGTAGTTTTTTATTTCTTCCGATGGTTCACTTCTCCATACAATCATCTGTAGGTGTTGATCCTCTGTCGTTTGGGTATATGTTCTGGTGGCACTTGTTTCATATGTCCAAGATCTTCATACTCCTCCATGAATTGAATGTACCCTTGCTTTAGCGTTGAATCCATTTGTAATCGTTTTTCTAATGATAGGAATCTTCTTGACGCTATGTCATGAGACTCCCCCAACGCTGAATCATCCTCCATTTGTGGTAGGCGCTAACATTCCTTGTCCATCGGCGAAAGACAAGGGCCCTTTGTCTGGAGATTGTCCAATTTGGCTAGTTGTTCGTCCACCTTCTCCTGTTCGGTAAGCATCGCACATGTTAATGATGTTGAGGCCTTATTTTGAATCTTTCCCGCGATGATCCATCCAAGTGTGGTGTCTTGAAGCATGGGTAGTCCTTTTTTCAACGATTTTTGTTCTTTATTCAGGATTTCAAAATAATGTTCGGCTTCTAGGAGAATGTCTATTTTTCCAGGTTTACCGAAGTGTGGATCTGCCAATGTAATATTTTGTGGCAATTTCCAACTATTGGGGCAAATATAACGTGTTGGTTGGTCACTAACAATGTTCGGCAAAACCATTGCTTCCAACCTAGAACTGAAATCTCCATAACTTGATTTCAGTATGATATTGATGCGATCATTGGAGGTGTGAACCTTTACTTCAATGCCATTGATTTTTATCGGAGAGTATGGATTTTAGACCCAATGTCTTCACAGCTCGCTCTGATATGGCGTTTTTTTGAGATCTTGAGTCTAGGGGAGCTCGAAATTCGGCATTTTGTCCATTGTTGCCCTGAATCGTAACTCGGGCAGTGGCTAACAGAATATAGCTTGATTGTTGTCCACTTGCGGTAGCAGCTGTTGTGCTTTCAGGTTTTGATTGTAAGTGTAATAATGTGTTATGTTTTTTGTTGCACTTAAAACAGTCCTTTTTCGAGCATGAACTTGTTGGATGCTCTGAACGGAAGAATTTTGCACAGAGTTTCTGTCTCTGTACCCAATTTAAACCTTCTGCTGCTGTTCGTTTTATGAAATCATTACATTTAAAAATGCTATGATTCGGTTTTTTACAGAAGTAGCATATAGAATTGTGTTCAGCTCCTACTGAAGCACACGTACTGTGTTTAACTTTATATTTATCTGTATTAATAGCTTACAATGTTAGGAACCTTTGCTCGAAGAATGCGAGAAATTCATTAATTGACTGATTTTGTCGTGTATTTTGTATGGATTGTTTATACAAAACATGATTCCGTCTATCCATCTTCTTTGTAAGAATGCATAGCAGATGTGGATCCCATTGGTGTCGGTATTCCAATATTATTAAGTGCTGATAACGTTTCTTAAATGTTATCATGCATTGCCTTCACAGAGTTCGTATCGTTACCAGTCGTTGTAGGTTGATCTAGTAACCTCTGTATTAGTGCTGTACTGAGCAGTCGCTTGTTATTAAATCTTTCCTCTAGCATATCCCATGCTGTGGTGTAATTTCTTTCAGTCAGTGAAAGATGGCGTATGAGTCTTTCTACATGATTTTTTAGATACCACATTTTTTGAATAATGGGTATTGAAGTGGCTTCATGAATCATTTTCTTATACATGTCATGAACTTTCTGCCATTTGAGGTAGTCTTCATCAAACTTCGGGATGGAGATCTTTGGTAATGGTAATGGTGGTGCTGAAGATAATATAGATGTCATCTGTGGAACATTTACATCGCATGCTGTTTGGGTTTTAATCACAGCAATCTCGGCCGATATGTACTGTTTTAAATTGTAGACGAGAGAGACTGGATCGGCAACCCTTTTGTACATTTGAACATGGATATTCTTGATATCCTTCCAATATTGTTCAACTATAGGTTTAAATCCAGCTTGAGTTTCGTCTGACATCATTTTCATTATGCGATCCAGACTTTCAAGCAAGTGAGAGTTACTTTTCATACTGATTTAATTTTCGTTCTTATAGGGTTTATATACACGTTTCTTACAAGCTAGGTATTTACTTAGGTTTTACATGATAAGACAAATCTAAGTCTAATAATATGATTTATGTTATGCAGATGGTGCGAAATCGTGCATCTGCATGCTTAGCGATAAAGGGTCAGGGCATATCAGTGAAGGGTCACTATTGATTTAGGTACGTGTGAAACGTACCCTGTCGCCTATCTGCGTAAGATAACAGTGTGCCTGCGTATCATCTGCAGCGTACGATTTTCTGCAGTTATGTAAAATCGTACAATACCATTCGCTAAGTTTTGAAAAATATGATCATACTTTTATTTCCATTAAAAACATTGCACAAGTTCATCTGCAACCTACTGTTTAAATCAGATCTATGTATCTTTAAATAGCGCCATCTAAATATGAAAACGTCATAGCTGTCAGCTTTACACACGCTACGGGTAAAACGAAGTATCGGGACGATGACGTGAAGATATGCTGCAAAGGCACAGTATTGAAGTTATAGATTTCTGCTTTGGTGTGAACATAGATAATTGCAAAAAAAAACCTATTCCCTAAATTACAATCCGATCGAACAATAAGCACAGAATGTTAATCGAGCTGACCTTTGCACGCTGATGGCAATCACTGTATTCTCGCCTAGGCATTTGGCGCACACGCAGCCAATGAGCACAGCACCGTCCTCAGTAAGCACACGTACCAGCAGCTCCACATTCATCTGAATGATGGCCCACGCAGTGACGCATATCAACGTGATCAGAGTGACGGACTTCATCACGTGCAATATGGTGAAGACCCTGTCCCACTCGAGTCTGCAAGAATTAAAAATTAGGAATCAATTTAATTTACTTTGACCTTTTCCCCCCTCGTCTCCCACTTACTTTTTAGATTTCTCTTTTCTTAGGGATGTTAGCAAAACTTGCACGACAATTGTGGCTCAACTATCGACGAGCCAACGCCTAAGACACTCGTGATGCACCAAATTGACATCGCCAGTGCATCGACATAGCAAATCCAGCTATCCTTTTTCGGCAAAAACGTTTGTCCCTCCTCGGGCGACAGCTTGATAGCCTCCGCACTAGGCGTTGGTATCGATGGATCGATTTCACGATTGTATTCACAGTTGTTTAGTGCAACGCCAATTTCCGCATTGCGGAAGACTATATCATTTAAGTTCCGTGAATTGACGCGAACTCTGCAAGAGAAGGACATTTCCGAAATTTCTATTACAAAATCAACGAACATATTGCATATTTTATTCAAATATCTGTATAATAGATTAGTGAATTTCTTTGCCGCTGATAAACTGCCACAATTTTTACCCCCTCATAGCATGGCAACCCAAATTATAATCTACAAAATTCTTCCGCCCTATGCGTCGAACTTGTTTGACTTGCCAGAAATCAACTATCGTCTCGGAGATCAAGACACCAACAATCACCATTAGCATAATAGCCTGCGAGAACAGAAGATGACAACAATGAGCAGAAGCACTGCATAGCAACCGTTAAAGATATATGCACAATCTCAACGTTTCAAGTTGATCAGCGAACTGAAGACCTCGATGCCAAAAAGACTGTACAAAAAGAAAACAAGTAAGAAAGCTACATTCAAGTGTGCTCGACTGTAATGTACCCGCTACCCAGCTGCTCGTAGTTCAAAATTATTTGCGGAAAAATAAAGAACGGCCACAAACATATTTTGACCGTAAAAGGCCATGGACTTACAATATTTATGCAAAGTCAAAATCTAAAAAAAAAAAAATAATTTTTTGCACACATTTAATTTTTGATGCGGGTGGGACTCGAATCCGTAAATGCATAATAGTTCTGTTCGTTTTGATGTCCACAACTTAACCCATTTCACCACCGTACACGCACACACTATTCGGCACAATGCTGCAAGCAGCGCTGCCGGCAAAAGGAGTAAAAAGTATTGAAAACGTATAACTTTTATTCAGATACCAAAAAAATCCAAGATTTATCACTTAAACAGTAAAAATAATAATTCTACCTGTTGAAGACTATATATGAATATATATGAATACGTGCATGTAAAAAACGATATGTGCCCTTTTAATACCTCTTTCAATACTTGAATGGAAAGTGTTCTAGAACACTCTAACTTTTAATTAATTTTGTTAAAAAACGACCGATAGGTTCTATGGCATCTATACGATGTATCGGTCCGTACCGGCTCGTTCCGACTTATTTACAGCGGGCAGCCATAAGAAACATGTATACAAAGTTTCATGAAGGTAGCTCAAAAAGGGGGGCAAACATTTTTTTTTTGAAAAAAATAAGTAAGCTCGATCTCCCCCAACATGACACGCATTACCTAAGAGGTCCACCACTTCTCCATTCGGCCATTAAGCCATTACGCAAATTTTGCCAAAGTAACATTATGAGACCATTCGGAAATTCTTGTACGACAAAAACAAAGTCTGAATGCATGATGCGTGTTGTTGTTGCTATTAAACATGCAATTAAATAAAAAATAAAAATAAAAAAAAAATTTATTTTAATTTTTATTTTTTTATTAAAAATTTAAAAAAAACAAGTAAGAAAGCTACAGTCGAGTGTGCTCGACTGTAATATACCCGCTACCCAGCTGCTTGTACATAATTTATTTGCCGAACAAAAAAACGGCTACAATCATATTTTGACCGTAAAAGGCTATGGACTTATAATATTTATGCGAAGTCAAAATATAAAATAAAAAAAAAAAACATTTTTGCACACATTTAATTTTTGATGCGGGTGGGACTCGAACCCGTAAATGCATAATAGTACTGTTCGTTTTGCAGTTCACAACTTAACCCATTTCACCACCGTACACGCACACACGATTTGGCACAATGCTGCAAGCAGCGCTGCCGGCAATAATAACAGATATTGTCACCAAATTTGGTTGTCCTAGCTCTTATAATAGCTGAGATCTAGATTTTCACACGGACAGACAGACGGACAGACGGACATGGCTATATCGACTCGGCTGTTGATCCTGAGCCAGAATATATATACTTTATGGGGTTGGAGGTGTCTCCATCTGCCTGTTACATACATTTTCGGTTTGAACAAAGTTATAATACCCTTCTACTCTATGAGTAGCGGGTATAATTAAATAAAATGCACGACCGCCACTTAATGCATACTCAAAAATAAAAGTAAAAGTTTTTAAAAAAAAGAAAAGAAAAAAGCTTAAGCGGCACGAACTGGGAATCGAACCACGGGCCTGTCGGTTTAGGAGTTCATCGCCTTTCCACTAAGCTACTTATGCCGTTATCCAACAACTGCAAAAGCTGAATAACTTCTGTGTTTATTTTCCGATTATTACCAAATTTCCAGAGATTATCTGGCTAGCTATAGTTATCATGTAAACCGAAAATGGACAATATGGCATCAAAATTCCGCTTGTTATCAATGTTTTTTCGATTTACAGGGGCGGAAGGGGACGTGGCCAAAATTTTGTAGTTCTAGCTCTTATAATAGAGATCTAGATCTAGATTTTCACACGGACGGACAGAAGGACATGGCTATATCGACTCGGCTGTTGATGCTGAGCCAGAATATATACACTGAACGGGGTCGGTGAAGTCTCCTTCTGCCTGTTACACACATTTTCGGTTTGAACAAATTTAGCAAATTTAACTAACATAATAAATTTATATTTATTTTTAAACCATTGATCTTAACAAAATACATGGTCTATTGTGTTTGTCGAAATGTGCGTAACGGGTAGAAGGACGAATTCTTGCTCAGGATCACTAGCCGAGTCGATTAAGCTAAGTCTGTCTGTCCGCCTGTATGAACGCCCATATCCAGAAAATAAAAAGCTAGAGCCACCAAATTTGGTGAAAACACTTATGTGAATCATACGCTGTAAAATTTTTATTAAAATTTGGGACACGCCTATTTCCGCCCCCGCAAATCGATAAACCGTCTAGCAAGCGAAATAAAGCTAGAGTATTCAGTTTTGGTGTGAATGTTAACTATCACCACGTAAACGATCGCTGAAAATTTTGCTTCGATCGGATAAGATTGAGTGATTTTCTGGTGATCGGTTGTGTTGACCTTTACTTTCAATATTAGTTAATTTTTATACCATTCGACCATTGAAAATTGTCAAAAACGATATACTAAGTTTGTGCAAATGTATGTAACAGGCAGAAGGAGGCGTGGCAGACCCCACAAAGTATATATATTTTGACTCAGGATCACTAGCTGAGTCGATTGAGCCATGTCTGTCCGTCTGTCCGTCCGTCCGTCTGTCTGTTTGAACGTGTAGATCTCAGCTATTACAAAAGCTAGAGACACCATATTTCACATGAAGGTTCCTGTATACCATACCATCGAGTTTATTTTCAATTTTTGATGCCATTTTCGATTATCAGGAGAAGTATAGAAGTTACAGCTTCTTTGGTATGAACATAAATAATTGCAATATAAATCTATTTCCCAAATTACAATCCAAACGGACGATAAACACAGAAGTTATCCATGTTTCCGTTTTCCGTACTTCCACTGCTTGCGCCTGTGCTGCGCGTCGTGACGTCATCGTCACGATGCTTTGTTTCAGCCGTAGCATGGGTAAAGCTATGCAGTTTTCACATATAGATGGCCCTATTCAAAAAGAGATAGATCTAGTTTAAACAATAGGTGGCGGATAAACTTGTGCAGCGTTTTTTGATGGAATTAAATGTTTGATAATTTGTTTCGAAACTGGGCGAATGGTATCTTACTGTCGGGCGCGCTCGACTGTAGCTTTCTTTACTTGTTTCTGCCTAATCTTTCCAAATAATTTGTGGTTTTAATTTACTTTGGTGTATTTAAGTTTGTGCTAGCCCGGTGCGTATTCAAAACATTTCGTGTTACCCCTGGTGCTTTGTAATTTTACTAATTTTACACAATTATCAACTTGCGCGTCTTTGGCGTCTTTGGCGTCATTTGTTGTTATACCCGCTACTCATAGAGTAGAAGGGTATTATAACTTTGTTCAAACCGAAAATGTATGTAACAGGCAGAAGGAGACACCTCCAACCCCATAAAGTATATATATTCTGGCTCAGGACCAACAGCCGAGTCGATATAGCCATGTCCGTCTGTCCGTCTGTCTGTCCGTGTGAAAATCTAGATCTCAGCTATTATAAGAGCTAGGACAACCGAATTTGGTGACAATATCTGTTATTATTGCACGCTGATCAAGTTTATTTTGGATTTTGGCCACGCCCCCTTCCGCCAATTTTGATGCCATATTGTTCATTTTCGGTTTACATGATAACTATAGCTAGCCAGATGATCTCTGAAAATTTGGTAACAATCGGATAATAAACACAGAAGTTATTCAGCTTAACGTTTTCCATAGCTGTAAGCAGCGCTGCCGGCAGCGCTGCTTGCAGCATTGTGCCAAATCGTGTGTGCGTGTACGGTGGTGAAATGGGTTAAGTTGTGAACTGCAAAACGAACAGTACTATTATGCATTTACGGGTTCGAGTCCCGCCCGCATCAAAAATTAAATGTGTGCAAAAATGTTTTTTTTTTTTATTTTATATTTTGACTTCGCATAAATATTATAAGTCCATAGCCTTTTACGGTCAAAATATGATTGTAGCCGTTTTTTTGTTCGGCAAATAAATTATGTACAAGCAGCTGGGTAGCGGGTATATTACAGTCGAGCCCACTCGACTGTAGCTTTCTTACTTGTTTTTGTTTTGAGTCTACTCTTCCACACTCTCCCGCTTTCACGTTTTTATTTACGCTCTTTGAGCTTGTTACGCGTGTTTGAGTGTTACTCTTACCGTGGCGTTGCTGTTGTTGTAGTTTTTAGCTTAGCTTACTTACTAATACTCAGTCGCTCTCACCTTGTAAAACTCCATCGAGTTTACTGCGTTTGCATTATGCGTTTGTTTTTATCGCTTCTCCCGTTAACTTTGTCTCTCTAACAGTTCTTTGTAGCTTTTTGTTTTTGTTATTTTCATTTTTGAAATTTCTCTCCTACTTTCATATTTCTTTTAGTGTTCCCTAAGTTTTTGGAGGTACACTCACTTTTATGAAGATGTTGTCGTGCTCGGCTAGAAACTGCAAATCCTCTGCTGAATCTAAGTCAGATTTTGTTGATTGCTGGCTCTGCGATAACGTTTTTCACGTTAAGTGCATTGGCTTTACCGGAGGTATTAAATATGCTATTAATAGCAAAATTGCCCTTAAGTGGTCGTGTGAAGGTTGTCGCGTAGGTGAACTTAACCTACGTAAGACCCTGAGGCAGACCAAAGTGAACGTTGCTCGTTTGCGGGCTTCGTTTTTTAAATTGCATTCGGAGTTCATTGAACTTGAATCTCAACTGAATAACCTTAATTCTCTAGAAAACCCTCCGCTTGTGTCAGTTCTTCCATCAACTCCTTTAACTCCGTTATCTCATGCAAACACTCCTCTCGCTGTCTCGCCTATTTTGCCTCAAACCTCCACGGTTAGTTTGATCGATCCACCTATTGTGGTCGTCACTTCCCCTACATTGCCTGTGTCTAGGAGTATAGTAAATTGCAGCTCTGCTGTAGTTATGCCTCCAAACATAACTAAGTCTCTTGTCGCCGTTAAGCCAAAGAAATTTATTTTTGTTTCTCGCTTGGCCCCCGATACTTCAATTGAAGATGTGCAAGCATTCATTCAATCCAAGATCTCAATAACGAACCTTATTGTTGAGAAATTTAAATTTAACTATGCACGAGACATTAAAAAAGTCTGTAGTGTAAATTTTTGGCCGCCGGATTTAATTGTTAAGGAGAATACTCCTAAACAAAAATCTCGTCCCTGATTTTCTTTGCCAGTAGTTTCCAGTGTCCCATCTTCGATTGGTACATCAAAAAACTAAATCCATCTTCTCTTTTTATTGCTTATCAAAATGTTAGAGGACTAAACACTAAACTCTTTAAATTGTTTATTGATTGTGTCTTTTTTCATTACCATATTTTAATATATACTGAAACTTGGTTGAAACCAGATGTACTCAGTAGCTCAATCTTTACAGATAAGTACACTTCTTTCAGATGCCACCGTTTAGGTCGAATTGGTGGAGGCGTACTTATAGCTGCTAGATCTGATTTATCTGTTGAGCAACTGTTAATTTTTTGCCCAGAATTTATTTGTGTTAATGTGTCAGTGTGTCAAATTTCAATATACATTACTTACTCTTATATTCCCCCTTTTTTAGATGTTTCCATCTACCTTGAACATCCATTCTTGAAAGAGATTTTCTTTTAGTTTTTGGTGATTTTAATATACCAGAAGTTGCATGGACCACTCAATCAGATTTATTGGTTCCCTCTAGCTTTAATAAATTTCTTATAGGACTTTCTGAACTTTCATTATTTCAAATTAATAATATTCCTAACCTAAATGGTAGAATGCTTGATCTTATCTTTTCATCTAATGTAATGTTGCAAAACACTATTTCTAGAATTGATCCTTTAGTTTTACCTGAAGATCCTTACCATCCTTCATTAGATCTGTCATTAAAATTGCCTACTCTTGTGCAAACTGAAAATTCTCTTTCTAAATTAAAATCTCGCTGCTTTCGCAAGACCAATTTCATTAAGCTTAACAATCATGATTTAATGATTGGTCTACTTTTTATTTGTGTTCAGATTTGGATATTTATACCATTCGACTATTGAAAATGGTCAAAAATGGTATACTAACATTTGAACGTCTAGATCTCAGCTATTACAAAAGCTAGGGACACCATATTTCCCATGAAGGTTCCTGTATACCATAGGTAGATCGAGTTTATTTTCAATTTTCGATGTCACGCCCACCGCCCATGCAAATCTATAATTTACGATTATTAGGAAAAGTATTGAAGTCATAGCTTTCTGCTTTCCTATGAACATAGATAAAATATAAATCTATTCTCAAAATTACAATCTGATAAAACAATAAACACAGAATATATTCGTCTAAACGTTTTCCATAGTGACACTGCTTGCGCCTTTGCAGCATAGCTTTCGTCATCGTCACAATGCTTTGTTTCAGCCGTAGCGTGTGTACAGCTGATTGCTATGTTTTCACATGTATGTAGATGGCGCTATTCAAAGATATATCTAGTTTAAACAATAGGTGGCGGATGAACTTGTGCAGAGTTTTTTGATGGAATTAAATGTGTGATAATTTGTTTCGAAACTGGGCGAATGGTATCTTACTGTCGGGCGCGCTCGATTGTAGGTTACTTTACTTGTTATAAATCTATTAATTTATTTTTTGATCAATGTGTTCCCAATGCTTACCCAGTTAAGTGGGATAGGCCACCATGGCTTTCTCGTGAATTAATGGTTTTACAAAATTTGAAATCCAGATATTTTAAAAAGTTTAAGTCTACAGGAAGTCCTTCTGACTATTCTCGTTATATCGTTTTTAGGGCTAACTTTTTTTCTCTAAATACACGCTGCTACAATGATTACTTGAATCGTTTGCCCAGGACCCTAAGCCGTTTTATAACTTTGTTAATTTGAAAATTCGGACCCTAAGCCGTTTTATAACTTTGTTAATTTGAAACGTAAAACTAATAAATTCCCATCTAATCTTTTTTTTGAAAATAACAAAGCAACTAATGATCAGGCTGTTGCCGATTTGTTTGCGGACTTTTTTCAATCTACACTGAAGCCTATACTATGCAATCATTCCCGTATTCCTTAAATAATTCTAACTCCTTTTTTACCCTTCTATTAACGAAATCTCTTTACTAAGCTATCTTAAATCCTCTAAACCTGTATTTTCTCCCGGTTCTGATGGTGTTCCAGCATGTATACTTAGATTCTGTGCTGATACCATTTGTAACCCTATATTTAAGTTGCTTAATTTGTCCGTAGCCACGAGTTACTTTCCGCCTATATGGATTCCTTCTCTATACCTCTTCACAAATGTGGCTCTAACCAAGATTTGAAGAATTATAGGTGTATCTCTAAATTTTCCGCTGTTTGATCGGCTAGAATTGTTGTTTTTTCCTTCCTTCTCTATACCTCTTCACAAATGTGGCTCTAACCAAGATGTGAAGAATTATAGGTGTATCTCTAAATTTTCCGCTGTTGGATCGGCTAGAATTGTTGTTTTTTTTTTCCGGAATTAAATTAAATTAAATTATAATAAATTAAATTTTATAATTAAAATAATTTATAGTCAATTTAAAAATTTCTTAAATAATTTAAATTTTACACTTTATGCATTAAATCAATTGTTTTAGCTTTAATCAAAACTGCTTATTTTAAGTCGTTTTTATACCCGCTACTCATAGAGTAGAAGGGTATTATAACTTTGTTCAAACCGAAAATGTATGTTACAGGCAGGAAGAGACACCTCCGATCCCATAAAGTATATATATTCTCGCTCAGGATCAACAGCCGAGTCGATAAAGCCATTCCGTCTGTCTGTCCGTGTGAAAATCTAGATCTCAGCTATTATAAGAGCTAGAACTACCAAATTTGGTAACAGTATGTGTTATTATTGCACGCTGATCAAGTTTATTTTGGGTTTTGGCCACGCCTCCTTCCGCCCCTGTAAATCGAAAAAAATTTATTACAAGTGCAATTTTGATGCCATATTGTTTATTTTCGGTTTATATGATAACTATAGCTAGCCAGATGATCTCTGAATTGGTAACAATCGGATAATAAACACAGAAGTTATTCAGCTTAACGTTTTCCATAGCTGTAAGCAGCGCTGCCGGCAGCGCAAATTCCTTATTTGTACAGGAAATAATTAGAATGCCTTACAATGCAAATTTTTGCAGTTGTTGGATAAGCTTATTGGAAAAGCGATGAACTCCTGAACCGACGGGCCCGTGGTTCGATTCCCAGTTCATTCCGCTTAAGCTTGTTCTTTTTTTTTTTTTAAGAACTTATACTTTAATTTTTGAATATGCATTAATTGGTGGTCGTGCATTTTATTTAAAATTTTTTTTAATGGCTCACAATGAACTCTGTTAACAAGTGGAGAAGTGACAGTCTCTTAAATCAGCTGTGTGCGATTGTTAGAGCGCAGCTTTTTCTTATATTTTTTTTATTTAATTCTATGTTTAAGTTATGGGAATAAATAGCAACAACAACACGCATCATGCATTCAAACTTTCTTTTTGTCATGCAAGAATTTCCGAATGGTCTCATAATGTAACTTTGGCAAAATTTGAGTAATGGCTTAATGACCGAATGGAGAAGTGGTGGACCTCTAAGGTAAAGGGTTCAAGGTTCGATTCCGCATGCATGCGTGTCATGGTGGAAGAGATCGAACTTTTCTTATTTTTTGCAAAGAAAAGTTTTGGCCTCCCTTTTTGAGCTACCTTCATGAAACTTTGTATACATGTTTCTCATTGCTGCCCGCTGTAAGTAAGTCGGAACGAGACGGTACGCACCGATACATCGTATAGATGCCATAGAACCTATCAGTCGTTTTTTTAACAAAATTTATTAAAAGTTAGAGTGCTCTAGAACACTTTCCATTCAAGTATATAAAGAGGTATTAAAAGGGCACATATCGACTTTTACATGCACGTATTCGATTTATAGTCGTCAACAGGTAGAATTATTATTTTTACTGTTTAAGTGATAAATCTTGGATTTCTTTGGTACCTGAATAAAAGTTCTACGTTTTCAATACTTTTTACTCCTTTTGCCGAATAGTGTGTGCGTGTACAGTGGTGAAATGGGTTAAGTTGTGGACTGCATAACGTACAGAACTATTATGCATTTATGGGTTCGAGTCCCGCCCGCATAAAAATTAAATGTGTGCAAAAATGTTTTTTTTTTTATTTTAGATTTTGACTTTGCATAAATATTATAAGTCCATAGCCTTTTACGGTCAAAATTTGATTGTAGCCGTTTTTTTGTTCCGCAAATAAATAATGTACGAGCAGCTGGGTAGCGGGTATATTACAGTCGAGCATACTTGACTGAAGCTTTCTTACTTGTTAATTACAATATTTTAATATGTACTGAAACTTGGTTAAAACCAGATGTACTCAGTACTCAATCTTTACAGATAAGTACACTTCCTTCAGATGCGACCGTTTAGGTCGAACTGGTGGAGGCGTGCTTATAGTTGCTAGGTCTGATTGATTATTATCTGTTGAACAACTGTTAATTGTTTGCCCAGAATTTATCTGTGTTAAAGTGTCAAATTTCAATATACATTACTTGCTCTTATATTCCCCCTTCTTCAGATGTTTCCATCTACCTTGAACATCTTTCCTCTATCCAGTCTGTTTCATCCAAGCTATCTGATAGAGATTTTCTTTTAGTTTTTGGTGATTTTAATTTACCAGAAGTTGCATGGACCACTCAATCAGATTTATTGGTTCCCTCTAGCTTTAATAAATTTCTTATAGGACTTTCTGAACTTTCATTATTTCAAATTAATAATATTTCTTACCTAAATGGTAGAATGCTTGATCTTATCTTTTCATCTGATATAATGTTGCAAAACACTATTTCTAGAATTGATCCTTTAGTTTTACCCGAAGATCCTTACCATCCTACATTAGATTTGTCATTAAAATTGCCTACTCTTGTGCAAACTGAAAATTCATATTTTTATAAATCTATTAATTTATTTTTTGATCAATGTGTTCCCAATGCTTTAGTGTGATAGGCCACCTTGGTTTTCTCGTGAATTGATGGTTTTAAAAAATTTGAAATCCAGATATTTTAAACGTTTAAATCTACTGGAAGTCCTTCTGACTATTCTCGTTGTATATTTTTGTTAATTTGAAACGTAAAACTAATAAATTCCCATCTAATCTTTTTTTTTTTTTGAAAATAACAAAGCAACTAATGATCACGCTGCTGCCGATTTGTTTGCGGACTTTTTTCAATCTACACTGAAGCCTATACTATGCAATCATTCCCGTATTCCTTAAATAATTCTAACTCCTTTTTTTGCCCTTCTATTAACGAAATCTCTTTACTAAGCTATCTTAAATCCTCTAAACCTGTATTTTCTTCCGGTTCTGATGGGGTTCCAGCATGTATACTTAGATTCTGTGCTGATACCATTTGTAACCCTATATTTAAGTTGCTTGATTTGTCCGTAGCCACGAGTTACTTTCCGCCTATATGGAAGGATTCCTTCTCTATACCTCTTCACAAATGTGGCTCTAACCAAGATGTGAAGAATTATAGGTGAATCTCTAAATTATCCGCTATTCCTAAAATTTTTGAAAAAATCTTGACTGCACAATTGACACATATATGTAAGTCCGTTCTTTCCCCTTATCAGCATGGATTTGTCAAATTAAGATCCCCACCTACAAATCTTCTTGAGTTTTCCTCAATTATAACTAAAGGACTTCGGAGGAAAATGCAAACTGATGTGGTCTACACTGATTTCAGTAAAGCATTTGACTCCGTTAATCATAACTTATTGCATCATAAATTAGATCTCATTGGTTTTCCTCAAAAACTTATTTTGTGGATATCTAATTATTTAACTAAGAGGACGCAAAGAGTCCTTTTTAACTCTTGACAATCTAAGCTTATATTTGTTACATCTGGGGTTCAGGGTAGTCATCTTTGCCCTCTACTTTTTAACATTTTTATTAATAACCTACCTTCTGTACTAGCACAATCATCTATCCTTATGTACGCTGATGACGTTAAACTTTGTTTGACGTATATTGCCAAAACTTTAAACTTTCTATAAATGGATCTTGACATCTTTTTTGCCTGGTGTAGTCATAACCTGCTACATCTTAATTGTTCTAAATGTAAAGTTATGTCATTTTACAGAGGAAACCATCACGTCATGAACTATTCCTTCAATTTAACTCAACTTTTAAGAATATCTGAAGTAAATGATCTAGATATTCTCTTCGATCAGAAATTGAAATTTGATCGCCACGTTACACACATTGTTAACAAGGCTTTCCGTGTTCGTGGTCTCATTAAAAGATGGGCCAAAGAATTCAATGATCCCTTTATAACCAAGCTACTCTATACTTCTCTTGTACGTCCGATTCTCAAATATGGTTCTTGGGTGTGGTCCCCGCAGTACCAAATTTATCAAGACAGAATTGAGTCTGTTCAAAAGCAGTTTCTTCTTTTTGCTTTACGTAGTTTCAACTGGGTTCCAGGAGTAGATACCACCTTATCAAAATCGGCTTCTTTTAATTAGCCTTCCTTCTTTAGCTAACCGTCGTATTATGTTAAGTGTCTTGTTTATCATAAAACTTATTAGATTTGAGGTCGATTCCCCTTCCTTAATCAGGCAACTGAACTTTAGTGTTCCTTCTAGAGTTACCCGTAATTTTCAGCCATTGTCATTAGACTTTTGTTCTAGTAATTATAGCTTTCATGACCCTTTCCCTCTTCTCTGCGATCAATATAATAAACTTTTTAGACTTTTCAACATAGAATCCTCTCTTTCTAATATAAAAATTTTTATTCTTAACTCATTAACACTTCATACTAATAACTAATATTAACTTTTCTGATCTGATTGGGTTTTTCTGGGTTTTCCCAATCCATTGCAACAAATGTTGGATCGGCTAGAATTTTTGGTTTTTCCCCGGAATTAAATTAAATTAAATCATAATATATTAAATTTTATAATTAAAATATTTTATTTTCCGTTTTAAAATCTATCTGATAGAGATTTTCTTTTTAGTTTTTGGTGATTTTAATTTACCAGAAGTTGCATGGACCACTCAATCAGATTTATTGGTTCCCTCTAGCTTTAATAAATTTCTTATAGGACTTTCTGAACTTTCATTATTTCAAATTAATAATATTTCTTACCTAAATGGTAGAATGCTTGATCTTATCTTTTCATCTGATATAATGTTGCAAAACACTATTTCTAGAATTGATCCTTTAGTTTTACCCGAAGATCCTTACCATCCTACATTAGATTTGTCATGAAAATTCATATTTTTATAAATCTATTAATTCATTTTTTGATCAATGTGTTCCCAATGCTTTAGTGTGATAGGCCACCTTGGTTTTCTCGTGAATTGATGGTTTTAAAAAATTTGAAATCCAGATATTTTAAACGTTTAAATCTACTGGAAGTCCTTCTGACTATTCTCGTTGTATATTTTTGTTAATTTGAAACGTAAAACTAATAAATTCCCATCTAATCTTTTTTTTTTTTGAAAATAACAAAGCAACTAATGATCACGCTGCTGCCGATTTGTTTGCGGACTTTTTTCAATCTACACTGAAGCCTATACTATGCAATCATTCCCGTATTCCTTAAATAATTCTAACTCCTTTTTTTGCCCTTCTATTAACGAAATCTCTTTACTAAGCTATCTTAAATCCTCTAAACCTGTATTTTCTTCCGGTTCTGATGGGGTTCCAGCATGTATACTTAGATTCTGTGCTGATACCATTTGTAACCCTATATTTAAGTTGCTTGATTTGTCCGTAGCCACGAGTTACTTTCCGCCTATATGGAAGGATTCCTTCTCTATACCTCTTCACAAATGTGGCTCTAACCAAGATGTGAAGAATTATAGGTGAATCTCTAAATTATCCGCTATTCCTAAAATTTTTGAAAAAATCTTGACTGCACAATTGACACATATATGTAAGTCCGTTCTTTCCCCTTATCAGCATGGATTTGTCAAATTAAGATCCCCACCTACAAATCTTCTTGAGTTTTCCTCAATTATAACTAAAGGACTTCGGAGGAAAATGCAAACTGATGTGGTCTACACTGATTTCAGTAAAGCATTTGACTCCGTTAATCATAACTTATTGCATCATAAATTAGATCTCATTGGTTTTCCTCAAAAACTTATTTTGTGGATATCTAATTATTTAACTAAGAGGACGCAAAGAGTCCTTTTTAACTCTTGACAATCTAAGCTTATATTTGTTACATCTGGGGTTCAGGGTAGTCATCTTTGCCCTCTACTTTTTAACATTTTTATTAATAACCTACCTTCTGTACTAGCACAATCATCTATCCTTATGTACGCTGATGACGTTAAACTTTGTTTGACGTATATTGCCAAAACTTTAAACTTTCTATAAATGGATCTTGACATCTTTTTTGCCTGGTGTAGTCATAACCTGCTACATCTTAATTGTTCTAAATGTAAAGTTATGTCATTTTACAGAGGAAACCATCACGTCATGAACTATTCCTTCAATTTAACTCAACTTTTAAGAATATCTGAAGTAATTGATCTAGATATTCTCTTCGATCAGAAATTGAAATTTGATCGCCACGTTACACACATTGTTAACAAGGCTTTCCGTGTTCGTGGTCTCATTAAAAGATGGGCCAAAGAATTCAATGATCCCTTTATAACCAAGCTACTCTATACTTCTCTTGTACGTCCGATTCTCAAATATGGTTCTTGGGTGTGGTCCCCGCAGTACCAAATTTATCAAGACAGAATTGAGTCTGTTCAAAAGCAGTTTCTTCTTTTTTGCTTTACGTAGTTTCAACTGGGTTCCAGGAGTAGATACCACCTTATCAAAATCGGCTTCTTTTAATTAGCCTTCCTTCTTTAGCTAACCGTCGTATTATGTTAAGTGTCTTGTTTATCATAAAACTTATTAGATTTGAGGTCGATTCCCCTTCCTTAATCAGGCAACTGAACTTTAGTGTTCCTTCTAGAGTTACCCGTAATTTTCAGCCATTGTCATTAGACTTTTGTTCTAGTAATTATAGCTTTCATGACCCTTTCCCTCTTCTCTGCGATCAATATAATAAACTTTTTAGACTTTTCAACATAGAATCCTCTCTTTCTAATATAAAAATTTTTATTCTTAACTCATTAACACTTCATACTAATAACTAATATTAACTTTTCTGATCTGATTGGGTTTTTCTGGGTTTTCCCAATCCATTGCAACAAATGTTGGATCGGCTAGAATTTTTGGTTTTTCCCCGGAATTAAATTAAATTAAATCATAATATATTAAATTTTATAATTAAAATATTTTATTTTCCGTTTTAAAATCTATCTGATAGAGATTTTCTTTTAGTTTTTGGTGATTTTAATTTACCAGAAGTTGCATGGACCACTCAATCAGATTTATTGGTTCCCTCTAGCTTTAATAAATTTCTTATAGGACTTTCTGAACTTTCATTATTTCAAATTAATAATATTTCTTACCTAAATGGTAGAATGCTTGATCTTATCTTTTCATCTGATATAATGTTGCAAAACACTATTTCTAGAATTGATCCTTTAGTTTTACCCGAAGATCCTTACCATCCTACATTAGATTTGTCATGAAAATTCATATTTTTATAAATCTATTAATTCATTTTTTGATCAATGTGTTCCCAATGCTTTAGTGTGATAGGCCACCTTGGTTTTCTCGTGAATTGATGGTTTTAAAAAATTTGAAATCCAGATATTTTAAAAAGTTTAAGTCTACAGGAAGTCCTTCTGACTATTCTCGTTGTATATTTTTGTTAATTTGAAACGTAAAACTAATAAATTCCCATCTAATCTTTTTTTTTTTTTGAAAATAACAAAGCAACTAATGATTACGCTGCTGCCGATTTGTTTGCGGACTTTTTTCAATCTACTTACTCCACTTCTATTAACGAAATCTCTTTACTAAGCTATCTTAAATCCTCTAAACCTGTATTTTCTTCCGGTTCTGATGGGGTTCCAGCATGTATACTTAGATTCTGTGCTGATACCATTTGTAACCCTATATTTAAGTTGCTTGATTTGTCCGTAGCCACGAGTTACTTTCCGCCTATATGGAAGGATTCCTTCTCCATACCTCTTCACAAATGTGGCTCTAACCAAGATGTGAAGAATTATAGGTGAATCTCTAAATTATCCGCTATTCCTAAAATTTTTGAAAAAATCTTGACTGCACAATTGACACATATATGTAAGTCCGTTCTTTCCCCTTATCAGCATGGATTTGTCAAATTAAGATCCCCACCTACAAATCTTCTTGAGTTTTCCTCAATTATAACTAAAGGACTTCGGAGGAAAATGCAAACTGATGTGGTCTACACTGATTTCAGTAAAGCATTTGACTCCGTTAATCATAACTTATTGCATCATAAATTAGATCTCATTGGTTTTCCTCAAAAACTTATTTTGTGGATATCTAATTATTTAACTAAGAGGACGCAAAGAGTCCTTTTTAACTCTTGACAATCTAAGCTTATATTTGTTACATCTGGGGTTCAGGGTAGTCATCTTTGCCCTCTACTTTTTAACATTTTTATTAATAACCTACCTTCTGTACTAGCACAATCATCTATCCTTATGTACGCTGATGACGTTAAACTTTGTTTGACGTATATTGCCAAAACTTTAAACTTTCTATAAATGGATCTTGACATCTTTTTTGCCTGGTGTAGTCATAACCTGCTACATCTTAATTGTTCTAAATGTAAAGTTATGTCATTTTACAGAGGAAACCATCACGTCATGAACTATTCCTTCAATTTAACTCAACTTTTAAGAATATCTGAAGTAAATGATCTAGATATTCTCTTCGATCAGAAATTGAAATTTGATCGCCACGTTACACACATTGTTAACAAGGCTTTCCGTGTTCGTGGTCTCATTAAAAGATGGGCCAAAGAATTCAATGATCCCTTTATAACCAAGCTACTCTATACTTCTCTTGTACGTCCGATTCTCAAATATGGTTCTTGGGTGTGGTCCCCGCAGTACCAAATTTATCAAGACAGAATTGAGTCTGTTCAAAAGCAGTTTCTTCTTTTTGCTTTACGTAGTTTCAACTGGGTTCCAGGAGTAGATACCACCTTATCAAAATCGGCTTCTTTTAATTAGCCTTCCTTCTTTAGCTAACCGTCGTATTATGTTAAGTGTCTTGTTTATCATAAAACTTATTAGATTTGAGGTCGATTCCCCTTCCTTAATCAGGCAACTGAACTTTAGTGTTCCTTCTAGAGTTACCCGTAATTTTCAGCCATTGTCATTAGACTTTTGTTCTAGTAATTATAGCTTTCATGACCCTTTCCCTCTTCTCTGCGATCAATATAATAAACTTTTTAGACTTTTCAACATAGAATCCTCTCTTTCTAATATAAAAATTTTTATTCTTAACTCATTAACACTTCATACTAATAACTAATATTAACTTTTCTGATCTGATTGGGGTTTTCTGGGTTTTCCCAATCCATTGCAACAAATGTTGGATCGGCTAGAATTTTTGGTTTTTCCCCGGAATTAAATTAAATTAAAATTTCTTTAAAAGATAAAATTTTAAAATTTATGCATAAAATTAATTTTCTTAGCTTTAATCAAAACTGCTTATGTTAAGTCGTTTTTCTTTATACATAAATGTATTATCTGTTTCTCTGTAACTCTTACGTCGACTGCTAATAGTTGACTCTAAATTAAATTAAATAAATTAAATTAAATAAATTAAACAATAAAGAACGGCCACAATCATATTTTGACCGTAAAAGGCCATGGACTTACAATATTTATGCAAAGTCAAAATCTAAAATAAAACTAGTAAGAAAGCTACAGTCGGGTATGCTCGACTGTAATAAACCCGCTACCCAGCTGCTCGTACATCATTTATTTGCGGAAAAAAAAAAACGGCTACAATCATATTTTGACCGTAAAAGGCTATGGACTTACCATATTTATGCAAAGTCCAAATCTAAAATAAAAAAAAAAAAACATTTTTGCACACATTTAATTTTTGATGCGGGCGGGAATCGAACCCGTAAATGCATAATAGTACTGTTCGTTTTGCAGTCCACAATTTAACCCATTTCACCACCGTACACGCACACACAATTCGACACAATGCTGCCGGCAGCGCTGCTTGCAGCTATGGAAAACGTTAAGCTAAATAACTTCTGTGTTTATTATCCGATTTTTACCAAATTTTCAGAGATCATCTGGCTAGCTATAGTTATCATATAAACCGAAAATTAACAATATGGCATCAAAATTGCCCTTGTAACCATTTTTTTTTCGATTTACGGGGGCGGGAGGGGGCTTGGCCAAAATCCAAAATAAACTTGATCCTGAGCCAGAATATATATACGTTATGGGGTGGGAGATGTCTCCTTCTGCCTGTTACATACATTTTCGGTTTGAACAAAGTTATAATACCCTTCTACTCTGTGAGTAGCGGGTATAAAAAAATGGGACTCGAATCCATAAATGCATAATAGTTCTGTTCGTTATGGAGTCCACAACTTAACCCATTTCACCACCGTACACGCACACACTACTCGGCACAATGCTGCAAGCAGCGCTGCCGGCAAAAGGAGTAAAAAGTATTGAAAACGTGGAACTTTTATTCAGGTACCAAAAAAATCCAAGATTTATCACTTAAACAGTAAAAATAATAATTCTACCTGTTGAAGACTATAAATCGAATACGTGCATGTAAAAATCGATATGTGCCCTTTTAATACCTCTTTATATACTTGAATGGAAAGTGTTCTAGAGCACTCTAACTTTTAATAAATTTTGTTAAAAAAACGACCGATAGGTTCTATGGCATCTATACGATGTATCGGTCCGTACCGGCTCGTTCCGACTTATTTACAGCAGGCAGCAATAAGAAACATGTATACAAAGTTTCATGAAGGTAGCTCAAAAAGGGGGGCACAAATTTTTTTTTTGAAAAAAATAAGTAAGCTCGATCTCCCCCACCATGACACGCATTCATGCGGAATCGAACCTTGGACCCATTTCCTAAGAGGTCCACCACTTCTCCATTCGGCTATTAAGCCACTACGCAAATTTTGCCAAAGTTACATTATGAGACCATTCGGAAATTCTTGCACGACAAAAACAAAGTCTGAATCCATGATGGGTGTTGTTGTTGCTATTTATTCTCGTAACTTAAACATTCAATTAAATAAAAATAAAAAATATAAGAAAAAGCTGCGCTCTAACAATCGCACATAGCTGATTTAAGAGACTGTCACTTCTCCACTTGTTAACTAAGTTCATTCTGAGTCATTAAAAAAATTTTAAATAAAATGCACGACCACCAATTAATGCATATTCAACAATTAAAGTTAAAGTTCTTAAAAAAAACAAGTAAGAAAGCTACAGTCGAGTGTGCTCGACTGTAATATACCCGCTACCCAGCTGCTTGTACATAATTTATTTGCGGAACAAAAAAACGGCTACAATCATATTTTGACCGTAAAAGGCTATGGACTTATAATATTTATGCAAAGTCAAAATATAAAATAAAAAAAAAAAAACATTTTTGCACACATTTAATTTTTGATGCGGGCGGGACTCGAACCCGTAAATGCATAATAGTACTGTTCGTTTTGCAGTCCACAACTTAACCCATTTCACCACCGTACACGCACACACGATTCGGCACAATGCTGCAAGCAGCGCTGCCGGCAGCGCGGCATGAACTGGGAATCGAACCACGGGACTATCGGTTCAGGAGTTCATCGCTTTTCCACTAAGCTTCTGACGCTGTTATCCAACAACTGCAAAAATTTACATTGTAAGGCATTCCTGAACAAATAAAGAATTTGCGCTGCCGGCAGCGCTGCTTACAGATATGGAAAACGTTAAGCTGAATAACTTCTGTGTTGATTATCCGATTGTTACCAAATTTTCAGTTATCATCTGGCTAGCTATATATAGTTATCATATAAACCGAAAATGAACAATATGGCATCAAAATTGCGCTTGTAATCAATTTTTTTCGATTTACAGAGGCGGAAGGGGCGTGGCCAAAATCGAAAATAAACTTGAACAGCATGCGTCGGAGGTGTCTCCTTCTGCCTGTTACATACATTTTCCGTTTGAACAAAGTTATAATACCCTTCTACTATATGAGTGGCGGGTATAAAAATACATGGTCTATTGTGTTTGTCGAAATGTGCGTAACAGGTAGAAGGAGGCATCTGAGACCCCATAAAGTGTATATATTCTTGTTTAGGATCACTAGCCAAGTCGAGTAAGCCATGTCTGTCTGTCCGTCTGTATGAACCTCTATATCTCAGGAACTAAAAAAGCTAGATCCACCAAATTTGGTAACAACACTTATATGAATAATACGCTGTAAAATTTTTATTAATATTTTGCACACGCCTACTTCCACCCCCGCAAATCGATAAACCGTATAGCAAGCGCAATAATAAAGCTAACGTATTTAGTTTTGGTGTGAATGATAACTATCGCCACCTAAACGATCGCTGAAAATTTGATTACGATAAAAGTTATTCAACGTTTCATAAAGATTTGCACTGCACCTACTGCAAGCAAGCAAGCAGTGTTTTTTTCAAGCAGTGTTTTTTCCAATTGCTTGGATTGCTTGGCGTTTAACTGAAAATTATATGTGTTGTTTATTATTTATTTATTTATTACCAATAAAAGTTTTCTAAATCTGATTTTTTTCATAACCTTGAAAAATCCATGGTCTTATACAGTCAACACTTGACTGTAGCCGTTCTCACTTGTTGAAATTTGTTTTATCTAAAATGAAAAATGGAAACGATATACCCGAATTGAAAATAAAACACTAAATTGAATTAAAAGAGACATTAGCAGTTGTATAGCAAATGTATATATGAGGATTGTATAGACCTATATTATATATGTATATGTAACCTTCATGCAAACATATTGTCTTATTGTTGTATTTTATACTTGAAATAATACAATATAATAATATTAAAAAAACAAGTAAAGAAAGCTGCAGTCGAGCGCCCCCGACAGTAAGATACCATTCACCCAGTTTCGAAACAAATTATCACACATTTTATTCAATCAAAAAAACGCTGCACAAGTTTATCCGCCACCTATTGTTTAAATTAGATAGTTTTTTGAATAGCGCCATCTACTTGTTAAAACTGCATAGCTTTACACATGCTACGGCTGAAACGAAGCATCGTGACGATGACATCACGACGCGCAGCACAGGTGCAAGCAATGGAAGTACGGAAAACGGAAACACGGATAACTTCTGTGTTTATCGTCCGATTGGATTGCTCATACCAAAGCAGAAAGCTGTAACATCAATACTTCTCCTGATAATCGAAAATTATCAATTTGCGTGGGCGGTGAGCGTGGCATCAAAAATTGAAAATAAACTTGATCTACCTATGGTATACAGGAACCTTCATGTGAAATATGGTGTCTCTAGCTTTTGTAATAGCTGAGATTTAGACGTTCAAACGGACAGACGGACGGACGGACAGACAGACGGACATGGCTCAATCGACTCAGCTAGTGATCCTGAGTCAAAATATATATACTTTGTGGGGTCTGCCACGCCTCCTTCTGCCTGTTACATACATTTGCACAAACTTAGTGTACCATTTTTGATCATTTTCAATGGTCGAATGGAATATATATATAAAAACAACATCTACATATTATTACAGATGACACGGATCAGGCCATGGCCGATATGTATGTGCAAAGTTTTTTCAAACTACTTACATGCCGTCTACAGCGAAGTTTCAAACCTATCCCTACAACATTTCCTCTTCGAATGGTATCTTTGCCTCACTATTGAGCGAAAGTTCATTTGCTAGGGATCTTCATTTGGTCAAACCAGTTTTCTCCCCTGGCCCGGACGGGATTCTCTCCTACGTATTAGGGTTCTGTGCCAGCACCCTGAGTGGCTTTCCGTCAGTCATACGCAACTACCTTATCCAATGATGTCAAGCTATGTTACTAATTTAAAGACGACCACTCTCACTCTAACTCACTCTAACCTGCAAGACGACTTAGACAGTTTCTACTCATAGTGTAGTTGCACTCCTGGCCTGCATTGGGACACAAACGAAAGACTTCCTTCATATTTAAGTAGACTTCTGCTAATCAATTTACCTTCGTCAGCTAATCGTTGAACTATGTTATTCGTAACAGGCTTATATAACCTAATCAATGGTGACATTGATAGTAATGACCTAATTAGCAGAACCATCCGTAAATTTCTCCCACTAACCCACTAACTTAAAAATCATTTTTAACATTTTTAAATTTTATATTAATTTAATTATAACTTTAACTAAATGTCATTTAATTTTATTTAAAACTTTCACTTGTCTTTTTATACTTTTTTTTAACTTTTGAGTCGACTATAATATATAAAATACTAGGGGTCCCGGCGAACGTTGTCTCGACCCTTTTTGAAGTTTGTCCAGGAAGCAGTTTAGCTGACCTGGCTAACTTTGCCAAATGATGTCATCTGGAAACAGTTGTAATATTTTTGAATGTTGCCAAGAAGTGCTTAGAATCATTTCCAATCCCAGAAACGATAGAGCGCAAAGGATCTGGTGTTGGGACCAATTATGTCAATTTTACTTTGCCTCCAGCACAACATAATCCAGTGGATTCACCAGTGTATTTTAACGCTCTACAATATTTACAAATTTTTTTTATTTTTCCAATTGTTACCAATTTATTGATACAGTAATCAATTGCCGAATCATAGTGGAATGCAGCTCGTTCAAAAATCAGAGGAGCACTGCGTCTTCAGATTCGCCTAACTTCATTATGTCGTGCTTGCTGTTGTTGTGTTTTATTTGCACTAACTCGTTGTGTTCTAAGCCTATCCACTTCAATGTTTCTCTAAAGAACACAATTCTGACATAGCAATACGACTATTTTCTCGATCTGTGTCTCTCTCGGCATTGTGCGGTTAGCACGTGAGGAAGCTCTTTGCACATTTGACTGATTGCGACGACCTAAGTCTGGTCGTTTTCCCTTCGGCATTGTAAAAACTTCCCTTCACTTCACCTAAAAATGTTTTTCAAAATTTATATTTGCTACCATTAGCTGTTCGAAA
>JAEIGP010000514.1:185000-212500 GCA_018904095.1 Zaprionus ghesquierei | reverse complement strand
GTATGTGTGTATGTATGTGTGTATGTGTGTGTATGTGTAACGTTGCTGTTCTGCTCCGTGTTTCCGTGAAAGAAGCCTTTTCTGTGACGTTGAATGTCGGTCCTATTGTAATCAGTGTTGCTGCTGTCCAGAGTGCAATGGGGTATACCCGAAGTGGTAACTCCTCCCCTCCTAGAATGAAGTGACAGCCAGCGAGATGAAACGCATGGCGGAACGAATTGCGGTGTAGCTAGTGTACTTATAATTAGGTGTTCGTACTAAGAATAATTATTATTATTAACATTAGTATAGTAGTCCTTATATACTAGTCCTTATATATATAAATGTAATACAATCGTGTTGTGTGTTCTGTTTTCGTGTAATTTATGGAAATTGAGTACAATAAGTGTGTGACTTATAGCTGTTTGTTTATGTTCATTTGTTTGTACTTAATATTATCTTTTTGTTTCGACTTACTAAACTGTTTGCCTATCTCTAATTTTCCTTTTTATTTTTTCTTTATGGACTTTTTGTCCTTCCTTTGATTCAAAAGTTATTCCGTGATCTGCTTTAACTATGTGTTTTGAAAATCTTGGTGTTATCTTATTTCTTCGGTTCTCTTTTCTAAATAATATGACTTCTACTGTTAACGGTATTGGGTCAGTTCTTGTTCCATTAAGTTTTTTAAGCTTTTTCTTTTTATTTTTTTTAAGAACTTATAGTTTAATTTTTGAATATGCATTAATTGGTGGTCGTGTATTTTATTCAAAATTTGTTTAATGGCTCACAATGAACTTAGTTAACAAGCGGAGAAGTGACATATTTTAAATCAGCTGTGTGCGATTGTTAGAGCGCAGCTTTTTATACCCGCTACTCATAGAGTAGAAGGGTATTATAACTTTGGTCAAACCGAAAATGTATGTAACAGGCAGAAGGAGACACCTCCGACCCCATAAAGTATATATATATTCTGGCTCAGGTTCAACAGCCGAGTCGATATAGCCATGTCCGTCTGTCTGTCTGTCCGTCTGTCTGTCCGTGTGAAAATCTAGATCTCAGCTATTATAAGAGCTAGAACTACCAAATTTGGTGACAGTATGTGTTGTTATTGCACGCTGATCAAGTTTATTTTGGATTTTGGCCACGCCCCCTTCCGCCTCTGTAAATCGAAAAAATTGATTACAAGCGCAATTTTGTTGCCATATTGTTCATATTCGGTTTACATGATAACTATAGCTAGCCAGATGATCTGGTAACAATCGGATAATAATCACAGAAGTTATTCAGCTTAACGTTTTCCATAGCTGTAAGCAGCGCTGCTAGCATTTGCATTTGCAAAATGCATTTTTTTTAGATTTTGCCTTTGCATAAATTTTGTAAGTCCATGGCCTTTTACGGTCAAAATATGATTGTAGCCGTTCTTTATTGTTCCGCAAATAATTTTGATGTACGAGCAGCTGGGTAGGAGGTATATTAAAGTCGAGCACACTCGAATGTAGCTTTCTTACTTGTTTTTGTTTTTTTATTTTAGTCCATGGCCTTTTATGGACAAAATATCATTGTAGCCATTCTTTCCTGTGCCGCAAATTTTGATGTACGAGCAGCTGGGTAGCGGGTATATTACAGTCGAGCACACTCGACTGTACCTTTCTTACTTGTTTTAAACTACTTACATGCCGTCTACAGCAAAGTTTCAAACCTATCCTTACAACATTTCCTCTTCGAATGGTATCTTTGCCTCACTATTGAGCGAAAGTTCATTTGCTAGGGATCTTCATTTGGTCAAACCAGTTTTCTCCCCTGGCCCGGACGGTATTCTCTCCTACGTACTAGGGTTTTGTGCCAGCACCCTGAGTGGCTTTCCGTCAGTCATAAGCAACTACCTTACCCAATGATGTCAAGCTATGTTACTAATTTAAAGACGACCACTCTCACTCTAACTCACTCTAACCTGCAAGACGACTTAGACAGTTTCTACTCATAGTGTAGTTGCACTCCTGGCCTGCACTGGGACACAAACGAAAGACTTCCTTCATATTTAAGTAGACTTCTGCTAATCAATTTACCTTCGTCAGCTAATCGTTGAACTATGTTATTCGTGACATGCTTACATAACCTAATCTATGGTGACATTGTAGCAATGACCTAATTAGCAGAACCATCCGTAAATTTCTCCCACTAACCCACTAACTTAAAAAATCATTTTTAACATTTTTAAATTTTATATTAATTTAATTATAACTTTAACTAAATGTCATTTAATTTTATTTAAAACTTTCACTTGTCTTTTTTTATTTTTTTTAACTTTTGAGTCGACTATAATATATAAAATACTAGGGGTCCTGGCGAACGTTGTCTCGACCCTTTTTGAAGTTTGTACAGGAAGCAGTTTAGCTGACCTGGCTAACTTTGCCAAATGATGTCATCTGGAAACAGTTGTTATATTTTTGAATATTGGCTAAGAAGTGCTTAGAATCATTTCCAATCCCAGAAACTAAATAGCGCAAAGGATCTGGTGTTGGGACCAATTCTGGCAATTTTACTTGCCTCCAGCACAACCTAATCCAGTAGATTCACCAGTGTATCTTAACGCTTTACAACATTTACACATTTTTTTCATTTCTCCAATTGTTACCGATTTGTGGGTACTATAATGCAGCTCGTCCAAGAATCAGAGGAGCACTGCGTCTGCGGATCGCCTATTTTCATTATGTCGTGCTTGCTGTTGCGTTCCATGCGCGATATTACTTAACTGTTCACAATGCGCGTTTTGGTTTTCAAAGTCTGATTTGCAGTACTCAACTTTTGAATTCTACTGAATCTTTTTAAACAAGTGAGAAAGCTACATTCGAGTGTGCTCGACTAGCCACCTGCTCGTACATCAAAATTATTTGCGGAACTATAAAGAACGGACACAATCATATTTTGACCGTAAAAGGCCATGGACTTACAATATTTATGCAAAGTCAAAATCTAAAATAAAAAAATTATTTTTTGCACACATTTAATTTTTGATGCGGGTGGGACTCGAACCCATAAATGCATAATAGTTCTGTTCGTTTTGCAGTCCACAACTAAACCCATTTCACCACCGTACACGCACACACTTTTCGGCACAATGCTGCAAGGAGCGCTGCCGGCAAAAAGTATTGAAAACGTATAACTTTTATTTATTACACGCCTACTTCCGCCCCCGCAAATCAATAAACCGTATAGCAAGCGCAATATTAAAGGTAGAGTATTAAGTTTTGGTGTGAATGATAACTATCGCCACCTAAATTATTTATTTATTTATTACCAATACCAGTATTCTAAATCTGATTTTTTTCATCCAAAAATCCATACAGTCAACACTTGACTGTAGCCGTTCTTACTTGTTGAAACGATATACCCGAATTGAAAATGAAACACTAAATTGAATTAAAAGAGACATTAGCAGTTGTATAGCAAATGTATATATGAGGATTGTATAGACCTATATTATATGTATATGTATATGTAACCTTCATGCAAACATATTGTCTTATTGTTGTATTTTATACTTGAAATAATACAATATAATAATATTAGAAAAAACAAGTAAAGAAAGCTGCAGTCGAGCGCCCCCGACAGTAAGATACCATTCACCCAGTTTCGAAACAAATTATCACACATTTCATTCCATCAAAAAAACGCTGCACAAGTTTATCCGCCACCTATTGTTTAAATTAGATATTTTTTTGAATAGCGCCATCTACATGTTAAAACTGCATAGCTTTACACATGCTACGGCTGAAACGAAGCATCGTGACGATGACGTCACGACGCGCAGCACAGGTGCAAGCAGTGGAAGTACGGAAAACGGAAACACGGATAACTTCTGTGTTTATCGTCCGATTGGATTGTAATTTAAATTTTAATTGTAATTGTAAAAATAAATAAATAACTAAATAACTAAATAAATAAATAAATAAATAAATAAATAAATAAATAAATATATAAATAAATAAATAAATAAAAATATAAATAAAAAAATAAATAAATAAATAAATAAATAAATAAATAAATAAATAAATAAAAAGCGGCATTAACTGGGCCTGTCGGTTCAGGAGTTCATCGCTTTTCCACTAAGCTATTGACGCTGTTATCCAACAACTTCAAAAATTTGCATTGTAAGGCATTCTTATTATTTCCTGTACAAATAAAGAATTTGCGCTGCCGGCAGCGCTGCTTACAGCTATGGAAAACGTTAAGCTGATTAACTTCTGTGTTTATTATCCGATTGTTACCAAATTTTCAGAGATCATTTGGCTAGCTATAGTTATCATGTAAACCCAAAATGAACAATATGGCATCAAAATTGCGCTTGTAATCAATTTTTTTTCAATTTACGGGGGCGGAAGGGGGCGTGGCCAAAATCCAAAAAAAAACTTGATCAGCGTGCAATAATAACACATATTGTCACCAAATTTGGTAGTCCTAGCTCTTATAATAGCTGAGATCTAGATTTTCACACGGACAGACAGACGGACAGACGGACAGACGGACATGGCTATATCGACTCGGCCGTTGATCCTGAGCCAGAATATATATACTATATGGGGTCGGAGGTGTCTCCTTCTGCCTGTTACATACATTTTCGTTTTGAACAAAGTTATAATACCCTTCTACTCTATGAGTAGCGGGTATAAAAAAACATTTTTGCACACATTTAATTTTTGATGCCGGCAGCGCTGCTTATAGCTATGGAAAACGTTAAGCTGAATAACTTCTCTGTTTATTATCCGATTGTTACCAAATTTTCAGAGATTATTTGGCTAGCTATAGTTATCATGTAAACCAAAAATGAACAATATGGCATCAAAATTGCGCTTGTAATCAATGTTTTTTCGATTTACGGGGGCGGAAGGGGGCGTGGCCAAAATCCAAAATAAACTTGATCAGCGTGCAATAATAACACATATTGTCCCCAAATTTTGTAGCCCTAGCTCTTATAATAGCTGAGATCTAGATTTTCACACGGACAGACAGACGGATGATGCCACGCTCATCGCTCACGCAAATCGATTATTTTCGATAATCAGGAGAAGTATTGAGTTTACAGCTTTCTGCGTTGGTATGAACATAAATAATTGCAATATAAATCTATTCCCCTAATTACAATCCAATCGGACGGTAAACACAGAAGTAATCCATGTTTTCGTTTTCCGTCGTAACGTCATCGTCACGATGCTTCGTTTCAGCCGTAGCGTGTGTAAAGCTGTGCCGTTTTCACATGTAGATGGCGCTATTCAAATAGATATAATTTAAACAATAGGTGGCGGATAAACTTGTGCAGCGTTTTTTTGATGGAAATTAATGTGTGATAATTTGTTTCCAAACTGGGCGAATTGTAGCTTACTGTCGGGCGCGCTAGTTACCAACCGTGGCTTGGAAGGAAACAATATTTTAATTAGAAACATATCTTGTCTGCGAAACTACTTAAAGAAAACACGTTTACTCTCGATAAACATCACAATAGGAATTAATTTTTATTGGTATATGCTTCATTTTATGTATGTATGCTGTTCGCAGACAGATCTTATATATATATATATGTATATGTATGTGTGTATATATGTGTGTATGTGTGTGTATGTGTAACGTTGCTGTTCTGCTCCGTGTTTCCGTGAAAGAAGCCTTTTCTGTGACGTTGAATGTCGGTCCTATTGTAATCAGTGTTGCTGCTGTCCAGAGTGCAATGGGGTATACCCGAAGTGGTAACTCCTCCCCTCCTAGAATGAAGTGACAGCCAGCGAGATGAAACGCATGGCGGAACGAATTGCGGTGTAGCTAGTGTACTTATAATTAGGTGTTCGTACTAAGAATAATTATTATTATTAACATTAGTATAGTAGTCCTTATATACTAGTCCTTATATATATAAATGTAATACAATCGTGTTGTGTGTTCTGTTTTCGTGTAATTTATGGAAATTGAGTACAATAAGTGTGTGACTTATAGCTGTTTGTTTATGTTCATTTGTTTGTACTTAATATTATCTTTTTGTTTCGACTTACTAAACTGTTTGCCTATCTCTAATTTTCCTTTTTATTTTTTCTTTATGGACTTTTTGTCCTTCCTTTGATTCAAAAGTTATTCCGTGATCTGCTTTAACTATGTGTTTTGAAAATCTTGGTGTTATCTTATTTCTTCGGTTCTCTTTTCTAAATAATATGACTTCTACTGTTAACGGTATTGGGTCAGTTCTTGTTCCATTAAGTTTTTTAAGCTTTTTCTTTTTATTTTTTTTAAGAACTTATAGTTTAATTTTTGAATATGCATTAATTGGTGGTCGTGTATTTTATTCAAAATTTGTTTAATGGCTCACAATGAACTTAGTTAACAAGCGGAGAAGTGACAGTCTTTTAAATCAGCTGTGTGCGATTGTTAGAGCGCAGCTTTTTATACCCGCTACTCATAGAGTAGAAGGGTATTATAACTTTGGTCAAACCGAAAATGTATGTAACAGGCAGAAGGAGACACCTCCGACCCCATAAAGTATATATATATTCTGGCTCAGGTTCAACAGCCGAGTCGATATAGCCATGTCCGTCTGTCTGTCTGTCCGTCTGTCTGTCCGTGTGAAAATCTAGATCTCAGCTATTATAAGAGCTAGAACTACCAAATTTGGTGACAGTATGTGTTGTTATTGCACGCTGATCAAGTTTATTTTGGATTTTGGCCACGCCCCCTTCCGCCTCTGTAAATCGAAAAAATTGATTACAAGCGCAATTTTGTTGCCATATTGTTCATATTCGGTTTACATGATAACTATAGCTAGCCAGATGATCTGGTAACAATCGGATAATAATCACAGAAGTTATTCAGCTTAACGTTTTCCATAGCTGTAAGCAGCGCTGCCAGCATTTGCATTTGCAAAATGCATTTTTTTAGATTTTGCCTTTGCATAAATCTTGTAAGTCCATGGCCTTTTACGGTCAAAATATGATTGTAGCCGTTCTTTATTGTTCCGCAAATAATTTTGATGTACGAGCAGCTGGGTAGGAGGTATATTAAAGTCGAGCACACTCGAATGTAGCTTTCTTACTTGTTTTTGTTTTTTTATTTTAGTCCATGGCCTTTTATAGACAAAATATCATTGTAGCCATTCTTTCCTGTGCCGCAAATTTTGATGTACGAGCAGCTGGGTAGCGGGTATATTACAGTCGAGCACACTCGACTGTACCTTTCTTACTTGTTTTAAACTACTTACATGCCGTCTACAGCAAAGTTTCAAACCTATCCTTACAACATTTCCTCTTCGAATGGTATCTTTGCCTCACTATTGAGCGAAAGTTCATTTGCTAGGGATCTTCATTTGGTCAAACCAGTTTTTTCCCCTGGCCCGGACGGTATTCTCTCCTACGTACTAGGGTTTTGTGCCAGCACCCTGAGTGGCTTTCCGTCAGTCATAAGCAACTACCTTACCCAATGATGTCAAGCTATGTTACTAATTTAAAGACGACCACTCTCACTCTAACTCACTCTAACCTGCAAGACGACTTAGACAGTTTCTACTCATAGTGTAGTTGCACTCCTGGCCTGCACTGGGACACAAACGAAAGACTTCCTTCATATTTAAGTAGACTTCTGCTAATCAATTTACCTTCGTCAGCTAATCGTTGAACTATGTTATTCGTGACATGCTTACATAACCTAATCTATGGTGACATTGTAGCAATGACCTAATTAGCAGAACCATCCGTAAATTTCTCCCACTAACCCACTAACTTAAAAATCATTTTTAACATTTTTAAATTTTATATTAATTTAATTATAACTTTAACTAAATGTCATTTAATTTTATTTAAAACTTTCACTTGTCTTTTTTTATTTTTTTTTAACTTTTGAGTCGACTATAATATATAAAATACTAGGGGTCCTGGCGAACGTTGTCTCGACCCTTTTTGAAGTTTGTACAGGAAGCAGTTTAGCTGACCTGGCTAACTTTGCCAAATGATGTCATCTGGAAACAGTTGTTATATTTTTGAATATTGGCTAAGAAGTGCTTAGAATCATTTCCAATCCCAGAAACTAAATAGCGCAAAGGATCTGGTGTTGGGACCAATTCTGGCAATTTTACTTGCCTCCAGCACAACCTAATCCAGTAGATTCACCAGTGTATCTTAACGCTTTACAATATTTACACATTTTTTTTCATTTCTCCAATTGTTACCGATTTGTGGGTACTATAATGCAGCTCGTCCAAGAATCAGAGGAGCACTGCGTCTGCGGATCGCCTATTTTCATTATGTCGTGCTTGCTGTTGCGTTCCATGCGCGATATTACTTAACTGTTCACAATGCGCGTTTTGGTTTTCAAAGTCTGATTTGCAGTACTCAACTTTTGAATTCTACTGAATCTTTTTAAACAAGTAAGAAAGCTACATTCGAGTGTGCTCGACTAGCCACCTGCTCGTACATCAAAATTATTTGCGGAACTATAAAGAACGGACACAATCATATTTTGACCGTAAAAGGCCATGGACTTACAATATTTATGCAAAGTCAAAATCTAAAATAAAAAAAATTATTTTTTGCACACATTTAATTTTTGATGCGGGTGGGACTCGAACCCATAAATGCATAATAGTTCTGTTCGTTTTGCAGTCCACAACTAAACCCATTTCACCACCGTACACGCACACACTTTTCGGCACAATGCTGCAAGGAGCGCTGCCGGCAAAAAGTATTGAAAACGTATAACTTTTATTTATTACACGCCTACTTCCGCCCCCGCAAATCAATAAACCGTATAGCAAGCGCAATATTAAAGGTAGAGTATTAAGTTTTGGTGTGAATGATAACTATCGCCACCTAAATTATTTATTTATTTATTACCAATACCAGTATTCTAAATCTGATTTTTTTCATCCAAAAATCCATACAGTCAACACTTGACTGTAGCCGTTCTTACTTGTTGAAACGATATACCCGAATTGAAAATGAAACACTAAATTGAATTAAAAGAGACATTAGCAGTTGTATAGCAAATGTATATATGAGGATTGTATAGACCTATATTATATGTATATGTATATGTAACCTTCGTGCAAACATATTGTCTTATTGTTGTATTTTATACTTGAAATAATACAATATAATAATATTAGAAAAAACAAGTAAAGAAAGCTGCAGTCGAGCGCCCCCGACAGTAAGATACCATTCACCCAGTTTCGAAACAAATTATCACACATTTCATTCCATCAAAAAAACGCTGCACAAGTTTATCCGCCACCTATTGTTTAAATTAGATATTTTTTTGAATAGCGCCATCTACATGTTAAAACTGCATAGCTTTACACATGCTACGGCTGAAACGAAGCATCGTGACGATGACGTCACGACGCGCAGCACAGGTGCAAGCAGTGGAAGTACGGAAAACGGAAACACGGATAACTTCTGTGTTTATCGTCCGATTGGATTGTAATTTAAATTTTAATTGTAATTGTAAAAATAAATAAATAACTAAATAAATAAATAAATAAATAAATAAATAAATATATAAATAAATAAATAAATAAAAATATAAATAAATAAATAAATAAATAAATAAATAAAAAGCGGCATTAACTGGGCCTGTCGGTTCAGGAGTTCATCGCTTTTCCACTAAGCTATTGACGCTGTTATCCAACAACTTCAAAAATTTGCATTGTAAGGCATTCTTATTATTTCCTGTACAAATAAAGAATTTGCGCTGCCGGCAGCGCTGCTTACAGCTATGGAAAACGTTAAGCTGATTAACTTCTGTGTTTATTATCCGATTGTTACCAAATTTTCAGAGATCATTTGGCTAGCTATAGTTATCATGTAAACCCAAAATGAACAATATGGCATCAAAATTGCGCTTGTAATCAATTTTTTTCAATTTACGGGGGCGGAAGGGGCGTGGCCAAAATCAAAAAAAACTTGATCAGCGTGCAATAATAACACATATTGTCACCAAATTTGGTAGTCCTAGCTCTTATAATAGCTGAGATCTAGATTTTCACACGGACAGACAGACGGACAGACGGACAGACGGACATGGCTATATCGACTCGGCCGTTGATCCTGAGCCAGAATATATATACTATATGGGGTCGGAGGTGTCTCCTTCTGCCTGTTACATACATTTTCGTTTTGAACAAAGTTATAATACCCTTCTACTCTATGAGTAGCGGGTATAAAAAACATTTTTGCACACATTTAATTTTTGATGCCGGCAGCGCTGCTTATAGCTATGGAAAACGTTAAGCTGAATAACTTCTCTGTTTATTATCCGATTGTTACCAAATTTTCAGAGATTATTTGGCTAGCTATAGTTATCATGTAAACCAAAAATGAACAATATGGCATCAAAATTGCGCTTGTAATCAATGTTTTTTCGATTTACGGGGGCGGAAGGGGGCGTGGCCAAAATCCAAAATAAACTTGATCAGCGTGCAATAATAACACATATTGTCCCCAAATTTTGTAGCCCTAGCTCTTATAATAGCTGAGATCTAGATTTTCACACGGACAGACAGACGGATGATGCCACGCTCATCGCTCACGCAAATCGATTATTTTCGATAATCAGGAGAAGTATTGAGTTTACAGCTTTCTGCGTTGGTATGAACATAAATAATTGCAATATAAATCTATTCCCCTAATTACAATCCAATCGGACGGTAAACACAGAAGTAATCCATGTTTTCGTTTTCCGTCGTAACGTCATCGTCACGATGCTTCGTTTCAGCCGTAGCGTGTGTAAAGCTGTGCCGTTTTCACATGTAGATGGCGCTATTCAAATAGATATAATTTAAACAATAGGTGGCGGATAAACTTGTACGGCGTTTTTTTGATGGAAATTAATGTGTGATAATTTGTTTCCAAACTGGGCGAATTGTAGCTTACTGTCGGGCGCGCTAGTTACCAACCGTGGCTTGGAAGGAAACAGTATTTTAATTAGAAACATATCTTGTCTGCGAAACTATTTAAAGAAAACACGTCTACTCTCGATAAACATCACAATAGGAAATAATTTTTATTGGTATATGCTTCATTTTATGTATGTATGCTGTTCGCAGACAGATCTTATATATATATATATGTATATGTATGTGTGTATGTATGTGTGTATGTGTGTGTATGTGTAACGTTGCTGTTCTGCTCCGTGTTTCCGCGAAAGAAGCCTTTTCTGTGACGTTGAATGTCGGTCCTATTGTAATCAGTGTTGCTGCTGTCCAGAGTGCAATGGGGTATACCCGAAGTGGTAACTCCTCCCCTCCTAGAATGAAGTGACAGCCAGCGAGATGAAACGCATGGCGGAACGAATTGCGGTGTAGCTAGTGTACTTATAATTAGGTGTTCGTACTAAGAATAATTATTATTATTAACATTAGTATAGTAGTCCTTATATACTAGTCCTTATATATATAAATGTAATACAATCGTGTTGTGTGTTCTGTTTTCGTGTAATTTATGGAAATTGAGTACAATAAGTGTGTGACTTATAGCTGTTTGTTTATGTTCTTTTGTTTGTACTTAATATTATCTTTTTGTTTCGACTTACTAAACTGTTTGCCTATCTCTAATTTTCCTTTTTATTTTTTTCTTTATGGACTTTTTGTCCTTCCTTTGATTCAAAAGTTATTCCGTGATCTGCTTTAACTATGTGTTTTGAAAATCTTGGTGTTATCTTATTTCTTCGGTTCTCTTTTCTAAATAATATGACTTCTACTGTTAACGGTATTGGGTCAGTTCTTGTTCCATTAAGTTTTTTAAGCTTTTTCTTTTTATTTTTTTTAAGAACTTATAGTTTAATTTTTGAATATGCATTAATTGGTGGTCGTGTATTTTATTCAAAATTTGTTTAATGGCTCACAATGAACTTAGTTAACAAGCGGAGAAGTGACAGTCTTTTAAATCAGCTGTGTGCGATTGTTAGAGCGCAGCTTTTTATACCCGCTACTCATAGAGTAGAAGGGTATTATAACTTCGGTCAAACCGAAAATGTATGTAACAGGCAGAAGGAGACACCTCCGACCCCATAAAATATATATATATTCTGGCTCAGGTTCAACAGCCGAGTCGATATAGCCATGTCCGTCTGTCTGTCTGTCCGTCTGTCTGTCCGTGTGAAAATCTAGATCTCAGCTATTATAAGAGCTAGAACTACCAAATTTGGTGACAGTATGTGTTGTTATTGCACGCTGATCAAGTTTATTTTGGATTTTGGCCACGCCCCCTTCCGCCTCTGTAAATCGAAAAAATTGATTACAAGCGCAATTTTGTTGCCATATTGTTCATATTCGGTTTACATGATAACTATAGCTAGCCAGATGATCTGGTAACAATCGGATAATAATCACAGAAGTTATTCAGCTTAACGTTTTCCATAGCTGTAAGCAGCGCTGCTAGCATTTGCATTTGCAAAATGCATTTTTTTAGATTTTGCCTTTGCATAAATTTTGTAAGTCCATGGCCTTTTACGGTCAAAATATGATTGTAGCCGTTCTTTATTGTTCCGCAAATAATTTTGATGTACGAGGAGCTGGGTAGGAGGTATATTAAAGTCGAGCACACTCGAATGTAGCTTTCTTACTTGTTTTTGTTTTTTTATTTTAGTCCATGGCCTTTTATGGACAAAATATCATTGTAGCCATTCTTTCCTGTGCCGCAAATTTTGATGTACGAGCAGCTGGGTAGCGGGTATATTACAGTCGAGCACACTCGACTGTACCTTTCTTACTTGTTTTAAACTACTTACATGCCGTCTACAGCAAAGTTTCAAACCTATCCTTACAACATTTCCTCTTCGAATGGTATCTTTGCCTCACTATTGAGCGAAAGTTCATTTGCTAGGGATCTTCATTTGGTCAAACCAGTTTTCTCCCCTGGCCCGGACGGTATTCTCTCCACGTACTAGGGTTTTGTGCCAGCACCCTGAGTGGCTTTCCGTCAGTCATAAGCAACTACCTTACCCAATGATGTCAAGCTATGTTACTAATTTAAAGACGACCACTCTCACTCTAACTCACTCTAACCTGCAAGACGACTTAGACAGTTTCTACTCATAGTGTAGTTGCACTCCTGGCCTGCACTGGGACACAAACGAAAGACTTCCTTCATATTTAAGTAGACTTCTGCTAATCAATTTACCTTCGTCAGCTAATCGTTGAACTATGTTATTCGTGACATGCTTACATAACCTAATCAATGGTGACATTGTAGCAATGACCTAATTAGCAGAACCATCCGTAAATTTCTCCCACTAACCCACTAACTTAAAAATCATTTTTAACATTTTTAAATTTTATATTAATTTAATTATAACTTTAACTAAATGTCATTTAATTTTATTTAAAACTTTCACTTGTCTTTTTATACTTTTTTTTAACTTTTGAGTCGACTATAATATATAAAATACTAGGGGTCCTGGCGAACGTTGTCTCGACCCTTTTTGAAGTTTGTACAGGAAGCAGTTTAGCTGACCTGGCTAACTTTGCCAAATGATGTCATCTGGAAACAGTTGTTATATTTTTGAATATTGGCTAAGAAGTGCTTAGAATCATTTCCAATCCCAGAAACTAAATAGCGCAAAGGATCTGGTGTTGGGACCAATTCTGGCAATTTTACTTGCCTCCAGCACAACCTAATCCAGTAGATTCACCAGTGTATCTTAACGCTTTACAATATTTACACATTTTTTTCATTTCTCCAATTGTTACCGATTTGTGGGTACTATAATGCAGCTCGTCCAAGAATCAGAGGAGCACTGCGTCTGCGGATCGCCTATTTTCATTATGTCGTGCTTGCTGTTGCGTTCCATGCGCGATATTACTTAACTGTTCACAATGCGCGTTTTGGTTTTCAAAGTCTGATTTGCAGTACTCAACTTTTGAATTCTACTGAATCTTTTTAAACAAGTAAGAAAGCTACATTCGAATGTGCTCGACTAGCCACCTGCTCGTACATCAAAATTATTTGCGGAACTATAAAGAACGGACACAATCATATTTTGACCGTAAAAGGCCATGGACTTACAATATTTATGCAAAGTCAAAATCTAAAATAAAAAAAAACATTTTTGCACACATTTAATTTTTGATGCGGGCGGGACTCGAGCCCGTAAATGCATAATAGTACTGTTCGTTTTGCAGTCCACAACTTAACCCATTTCACCACCGTACACGCACACACGATTCGGCACAATGCTGCAAGCAGTTCAATATCATATCAGAATGACCGTGTCGGAGAAGGGAAGGTTATTTAAAAAAGGGCGTCCTATCGATAGACAACTGTTTAAGAGACTTATCGATATGACGGATTGTATTTAATTGTGGGACGTTCGTTAAGATCGAAAAAGTGACTATGTAAAAAAATGCACACGAGGCGGCAATGATTCGAAAAGAAATAAAAACAAGTAAGAAAGCTACAGTCGAGTGTGCTCGACTGTAATATACACGCTACCCAGCTGCTTGTACATAATTTATTTGCGGAACAAAAAAACGGCTACAATCATATTTTGACCCTAAAAGGCTATGAACTTATAATATTTATGCAAAGTCAAAATATAAAATAAAAAAAAAACATTTTTGCACACATTTAATTTTTGATGCGGGCGGCACTCGAACCCGTAAATGCATAATAGTACTGTTCGTTTTGCAGTCCACAACTTAACCCATTTCACCACCGTACACGCACACACGATTCGGCACAATGCTGCAAGCAGCGCTGCCGGCAGCGCTGCTTACAGCTATGGAAAACGTTAAGTTGAATAACTTCTGTGTTTATTATCCTATTGTTTCCAAATTTTCAGAGATTATTTGGCTATCATGTAAACCCAAAATGAACAATATGGCATCAAAATTGCGCTTGTAATCAATGTTTTTTCGATTTACGGGGGCGGAAGGGGGCGTGGCCAAAATCCAAAGTAAACTTGATCAGCGTGCAATAATAACACATATTGTCACCAAATTTTGTAGTCCTAGCTCTTATAATAGCTGAGATCTAGATTTTCACACGGACAGACAGACGGACAGACGGACAGACAGACAGACGGACAGACGGACATGGCTATATCGACTCGGCTGTTGATCCTGAGCCAGAATATATATACTTTATGGGGTCGGAGGTGTCTCCTTCTGCCTGTTACATACATTTTCGTTTTGAACAAAGTTATAATACCCTTCTACTCTATGAGTAGCGGGTATAAAAAATTATTTTTTGCACACATTTTATTTTTGATGCGGGTGGGACTCGAATCCATAAATGCATAATAGTTCTGTTCGTTTTGCAGTCCACAACTTAACCCATTTCACCACCGTACACGCACACACTATTCGGCACAATGCTGCAAGCAGCGCTGCCGGCAAAAAGTATTGAAAACGTATAACTTTTATTCAGGTACCGAATACGTGCATGTAACAAACGATATGTAGCCTTTTAATACTTCTTTATATACTTGAATGAAAAGTGTTCTAGAACACTCTAACTTTTAATAAATTTTGTTTAAGAAACGACCAATAGGTTCTATGGCATTTATACGATGTATCGGTCTGTACCGGCTCGTTCCGACTTATTTACAGCGGGTAGCAATAAGAAACATGTATACAAAGTTTCATGAAGGTAGCTCAAAAAGGGAGGCAACAACTTTTTTTTGGAAAAAATAAGAAAAGTTCGATCTCCCCCACCATGACACGCATGCATGCGGAATCGAACCTTGGACCCATTACCTAAGAGGTCCACCACTTCTCTATTCGGTCATTAAGCCTTTACGCAAATTTTGCCAAAGTTACATGGTCCCGAATGGTCTCGTCATTCGGAAATTCTTGCACGACAAAAACAAAGTCTGGATGCAAGATGCGTGTTGTTGTTGCTATTTATTCTCATAACTTAAACATGCAATTAAATAAAAAATAAAAATAAAAAAATATAAGAAAAAGTTGCGCTCTAACATTCGCACACAGCTGATTTAAGAGACTGTCACTTCTCCACTTGTTAACTAAGTTCATTGTGAGCCATTAAAAAAATTTTAAACAAAATGCATGACCACCAATTAATGCATATTCAACAAGTAAGAAAGCTACAGTCGAGTGTGCTCGACTGTAATATACCCGCTACCCAGCTGCTGGTACATAATTTTTTTGCCGAACAAAAAAACGGCTACAATCATATTTTGACCGTAAAAGGCTATGGACTTATAATATTTATGCAAAGTCAAAATTAAAAAAAAAAAAAATAAACATTTTTGCACACATTTAATTTTTGATGCGGGCGGGACTCGAACCCGTAAATGCATAATAGTACTGTTCGTTTTGCAGTTCACAACTTAACCCATTTCACCACCGTACACGCACACACGATTTGGCACAATGCTGCAAGCAGCGCTGCCGGCAGCGCTGCTTACAGCTATGGAAAACGTTAAGCTGAATAACTTCTGTGTTTATTATCCGATTGTTACCAAATTTTCAAAGATCATCTGGCTAGCTATAGTTATCATTTAAACCGAAAATGAACAATATGGCATCAAAATTGCACTTGTTATCAATGGTTTTTCGATTTGCAGGGGCGGAAGGGGGCGTGGCCAAAATCCAAAATAAACTTGATCAGCGTGCAATAATAACACATATTGTCACCAAATTTGGTTGTCCTAGCTCTTATAATAGCTGAGATCTAGATTTTCACACGGACAGACAGACGGACAGACGGACATGGCTATATCGATTCGGCTGTTGATCCTGAGCCAGAATATATATACTTTACGGGGTTGGAGGTGTCTCCTTCTGCCTGTTACATACATTTTCGGTTTGAACAAAGTTATAATACCCTTCTACTCTATGAGTAGCGGGTATAAAAATTAAAGTAAAAGTTTAAAAAAAAAAAAAAGAACAAGCTTAAGCGGAATGAACTGGGAATCGAACCACGGGCCCGTCGGTTCAGGAGTTCATCGCTTTTCCACTAAGCTACTGACGCTGTTATCCAACAACTGCAAAAATTTGCATTGTAAGGCATTCTTATTATTTCCTGGACAAATAAAGAATTTGCGCTGCCGGCAGCGCTGCTTACAGCTATGGAAAACGTTAAGCTGAATAACTTCTGTGTTTATTATCCGATTATTACCAAATTTTCAGAGATCTTCTGGCTAGCTATAGTTATCATGTAAACCGAAAATGAACAATATGGCATCAAAATGCGCTTGTAATCAATGTTTTTTCGATTTACGGGGGCGGAAGAGGGCGTGGCCAAAATCCAAAATAAACTTGATCAGCGTGCAATAACAACACATTTTGTCACCAAATTTAGTAGTTCTAGCTCTTATAATAGCTGAGATCTAGATTTTTATACGGACAGACAGACGGACAGACGGACATGGCTATATCGACTCGTCTGTTGATCCTGAGCTAGAAAATATATATACTTTATGGGGTCGGGGTGTCTCCTTCTGCCTGTTACATACATTTTCGGTTCTTCTACTGTATGAGTAGCGGGTATAAAAAGACTTCATTACAACAGGATGATTAACGTCTTTTTGCCTACTGAATTTTTTTTAAAAATTACTACTTTGCAATATGATGATTGACGTCTCTTTGCCTACTATTACAAAATTCAAATTTTATTCTGTATGGGAGATAGGAAATGGCTGTTTTTAGGGTTTTCCCGGATGTTATTCGACCCCTTCTTACCTTTTATATCTTCCGTAGACCTCCACGAATGGTTCTCGAGTTTTTGTCAGACTAACGGTGACCACTCTATTTTTATACCATTCGACCATTGAAAATGGTCGAAAATGGTATACTAACTTTGTGCAAATGTATGTTACAGGCAGAAGGAGGCGTGGCAGACCCCACAAAGTGTAGATATTCTGACTCATGATCACTAGCTGAGTCGAATGAGCCATGTCCGTCTGTCTGTCTGTCCGTCTGTCCGTTTGAACGTCTAGATCTCAGCTATTACAAAAGCTAGAGACACCTAATTTCACATGAAGGTTCCTGTATACCATAGGCAGATCGAGTTTATTTTAATTTTCGATGTCACTCCCACCGCCCACGCAATTCGATAATTTACGAATTTTGGGAAAAGTATTGAAGTTATAGCTTTCTTTGGTATGAACATAGATCATTATAATATAAATATATTGTCAAAATTTTAATCCGATCAAACAATATACACAGAAGATATTCATCTAAACGTTTTCCATAGTTACACTGCTCGCGCCTTTGGAGCATATCGTGACGTCATCGTCACGATGCTTTGTTTCAGCCGTAGCGTGTGTACAGCTGATTGCTATATTTTCACATGTATGTAGATGGCGCTATTCAAAGATAGATCTAATTTAAACAATAGGTGGCGGATGAACTTGTGCAGAGTTTTTTGATGGAATTAAATGTGTGATAATTTGTTTCGAAGCTGGGCGAATGGTATCTTACTGTCGGGCGCGCTCGTCTGTAGCTTTCTTTACTTGTTATATATATATATAGAATATAGGTATAGATAGATAGATATAAAACAATTAAGAACGGCTACAGTCAAGTGTTGACTGTATAAGACCATGGATTTTTTAAGGTTATGAAAAAAATCTGATTTATAAAATTGTTATTGGTTATCGTGATTTTCAAAGAAAAATAATAAACAACACATTTTATTTTCAGTTAGATGCCATGCAGTCCATGCAGTTGCAAAAATCACTGCTTGGAAAAAACACTGCTTGCTTGCTTGCAAGCAAAAAAACACTGCTTCTTGCTCAGGATCACTAGCCGAGTCGACCAAGCCATGTCTGTCTGTCCGTCTGTCCATCTGTATGAACGCCTACATCTCAGAAACGAACAAACCTAGAGCCACCAAATTTGGTGACAACACTTATTGAATCATATGCTGTTAAATTTTTATTAAAATTTTGGGCAAGCCTACTTCCGCCCCCGCAAATCGAAAAACCGTATTGCCAGCGCCTATATCTCAGAAATTAAAAAAGCTAGAGCCACCAAATTTGATGACAACACTTCATATAGATTTGCACTGCGCCCACTGCAAGCAAGCAAGCAGTGTTTTTTCCAAGCAGTGTTTTTTCCAAGCAGTATTTTTTTTCCAACTGCTTAGACTGCTTGGCATCTAACTAAAAATTGTATGTGTTGTTTATTATTTTTCTTTAAAAAACACGTTTACCAAAAACAGTTTTCTAAATCTGATTTTTTTCATAACCTTGAAAAATCCATGGTCTTATACAGTCAACACTTGACTATAGCCGTTCTTACTTGTTTATTTTATTTTGATTTTGACTATGCCTAAATATTGCCTATGCCTAATATTTTTTGATTTTGACTATGCATAAATATTGTAAGTCCACGGCCTTTTACGGTCAAAATATGATTGTGGCCGTTCTTTATTGTTCCGCAATTAATTTTGATGTACGAGCAGCTGGGTAGCGGGTATATTACAGTCGAGCACACTCGAATGTAGCTTTCTTGCTTGTTTTATTTTGAGAACTTGAAATAAATACCTTCAACTTTAAAATCCATTTAAAATAACTTAAATTCATAAACGATTTTAAGTGACTGAACTGATTTATCTTTTGTTGTGACATATTTGCAATTCTTGCAACCGCTCTTTGAAAATGAACATGTGTTTACATATTCAATGCTATTTTTAAACAAGTAAGAAAGCTACAGTCGAGTGTGCTCGACTGTAATATACCCGCTACCCAGCTGCTTGTACATAATTTATTTGCGGAACAAAAAAACGGCTACAATCATATTTTGACCGTAAAAGGCTATGGACTTATAATATTTATGCAAAGTCAAAATATAAAATAAAAAAAAAAAACATTTTTGCACACATTTAATTTTTGATGCGGGCGGGACTCGAACCCGTAAATGCATAATAGTACTGTTCGTTTTGCAGTCCACAACTTAGCCCATTTCACCACCGTACACGCACACACGATTCGGCACAATGCTGCAAGCAGCGCTGCCGGCAGCGCTGCTTACAGCTATGGAAAACGTTAAGCTGAATAACTTCTGTGTTTATTATCCGATTGTTACCAAATTTTCAGAGATCATCTGGCTAGCTATAGTTATCATGTAAACCGAAAATGAACAACATGGCATCAAAATTGCACTTGTTATCAATGTTTTTTCGATTTGCGGGGGCGGAAGGGGGCGTGGCCAAAATCCAAAATAAACTTGATCAGCGTGAAATAATAACACATATTGTCACCAAATTTGGTTGTCCTAGCTCTTATAATAGCTGAGATCTAGATTTTCACACGGACAGACAGACGGACAGACGGACAGACGGACATGGCTATATCGACTCGGCTGTTGATCCTGAGCCAGAATATATATACTTTATGGGGTCGGAGGTGTCTCCTTCTGCCTGTTACATACATTTTCGGTTTGAACAAAGTTATAATACCCTTCTACTCTATGAGTAGCGGGTATAAAAATCTGCTAGAGTTCCAGAAAAAACCGGTTTGCCATTGAAAAGTTTGGACATTTTAGAGACAGTTTGTTTTCTTTTGGTATCATTATTTTTGCATGCATTTTTTGAATTTCGGCCTATGGAGGGAACCGCTGTGCTACGCACTTGAAACGACCCAGGTGAACTTTCGTCACCTCCCTCCGGCCCTAAGAAGTCAAAGGACAAGAGCGGCGAGACCGACCGCCGCGATAGCGTTGAAACCTGCAGACAACGCCAAGGAGAAAAAACCGTGACAGGATGAAGACCCCTGGAAGAAGGTGTTTAACACAAAAAGCCGAGGGAAGTCCATAAAACCAGACGCCATCGTCGTCGAGGACAAGGAGGGTGCCTCGTATTCCGAGATCCTGCGCTCTGTTAAGACAAATCGGACAAAAGCGGAGAAGGTTAAAAGCATTCGGAAATCGGCCAAGGGTGAACTACTCTTTGAGCTCAAAAGGTCAGCCGATCCCAACACGACGACCTTTCAAGAAGCGGTACAGGCATTCCTGGGCCTCGAGACAGAGGTGCGTTCACTCACCGAAATGGCAACCCTGGAGGTCAAAGATCTGGACGAGGTCACGACGACGGAGGAACTTCTGGAAGCACAAATAAAGCAGTTCGGCGAAATTGGTGCATCGCTAACCTCAATTGTATCCATCCGCAAATCATACGGAGGCACTCAGACGGCAATTATAAAGCTCCATGCCGACAAGGCAGAAAAACTCGCCAAGGAGGGCAAGGTCCGAGTCGGTTGGTTCATAGGCCGCATCTGGCGCAGAACGCAACCCCTGATATGCTTCAAGTGCATGAAGTTCGGTCACATCGCCAGCCGCTGCACAGGTAAACACTGCACTGGTCTTTGCTTCAAATGTGGCGAATAGGGACACAAGGCAAAGAGCTACTCGAATAAACACAACTGTATCCTATGCACCAGGAAAGGAGAAAAGGACACTGACCATCTAGCCAACCGCAGCCGATGCCCATACATGGCAGCCGCGCAGGCTCGACGAAGCCAACAATGACAGTAAAATTTATTTATTAATTTAAAGTCAACTAATAGCAGTCGACGTAAGAGTTACAAAAAAACAGAGACAAAATTTATATATAAAGAAAAACGATTAAAGCTAAGAAAATTGAATTTATGCATAAATTTTAAAATTTTAATTAAATTCAAAATTTTAAAATGAAATATAAAATATTTTATTTATAAAATTTAATTTATTATAATTTAATTTAATTTAATTCCGGGTAAAAAACAAAAATTCTAGCCGATCCAACATTTGTTGCAATGGATTGGGGAAAACTCAGAAAAATCAGAAAATCAGAATAGAAAAGTTAATATTAGTTAATAGTATGAGTTAAGAATAGAAATTTTAATATTAAAAAGAGAGGACTCTAAGTTGAAAAGTCTAAAAAGTTTATTATATTGATCGCAGAGAAGACGGAAAGGGTCATGAAAGCTATAATTACTAGAACAAAAGTCTTATGACAATGGCTGAAAATTACGGGTAACTCTAGAAGAAAAACTAAAGTTAAGTTACCTTAGTAAGGAAGGGGAATCGACCTCAAATCTTATAAGTTTTATGATAAACAAGACACTTAACATAATACGACGGTTAGCTAAAGAAGAAAGGCTTATTAAAAGAAGCCGATTATGATAAGGTGGTAAATCTACTCCTGGAACCCGATTGAAACTACGTAAAGCAAAAAGAAGAAACTGCTTTTGAACAGACTCAATTCTGTCTTGATAAATTTGGTACTGCGGAGACCACACGCAAGAAACATATTCGAGAATTGGACGTACAATAGAAGTATAAAGTAGGTTGGTTGTAAGGGGATCATTGAATTCTTAAGCCCATCTTTAAATGAAACAAAGAATTTCAATTTCTGATCGAAGAGAATACCTAGATATTCTTAAAATATAATATATTCAGATATTCTTAAAAGTTAAGTTAAATTAAAGGAATAGTTTATGACGTGATGGTTTCCTCTGTAAAATGACATAACTTTACATTTAGAACAATTAAGATATAGCAGGTTATGACTACACCAGGCAAAAAACATGTCAACATCCATTTGAAGAAAGTTTAAAGTTTTGTCATTATACGTCAGACAAAGTTTAATGTAATCAGCGTACATAAGGATAGATGATTGTGTTAGTACAGAAGGTAGGTCATTAATAAAAAGATGTAAAAGTAGAAGGCCAAGATGACTACCCTGAGGAACCCCAGATGTAACAAATATAAGCTTAAATTGGCAAGAGTTAAAAAGGATTCTTTGCGTCCTCTTAGTTAAATAATTAGATATCCACAAAATAAGTTTTTGAGGAAAACCAATAAGATCTAATTTATGAAGCAATAAGTTATAATTAACGGAGTCAAATGCTTTACTGAAATCAGTTTTGACCACATCAGTTTGCATACAGGCTTAGAGGATTCAAGATAGCTTAGTAAAGAGATTTCATTAATAGGAGGGCAAAAAAAGGAGTTAGAATTATTTAAAGAATACGGATAGGATTGCATAGTATAGGCTTCAGTGGAGTAAGTAGATTGAAAAAATTCCGCGAACAAATCGGCAGCAGCCTTTAGATGGGAATTTATTAGTTTTACGTTTCAAATTAACAAAGTTATAAAGCTGCTTAGGGTCCCGGGCAAACTGTAGACGACAACGATTCAAGTAATCATTGTAGCAGCGTGTATTTAGAGAAAAAAAGTTAGCTCTAACAACGATATAACGAGAATAGTCAGAAGGACTTCCAGTAGATTTAAATTTTTTAAAATATCTGGATTTCAAATTTCTTAACACCATCAATTCACGAGAAAACCAAGGTGGCCTATCACACTAAAGCATTGGGAACACATTGATCAAAAAATGAATTAATAGATTTATAAAAATATGAGATACAAATATCAAAATCTGAACACAAATAAAAAGTAGACCAATCATGATTTTCAAATTGTTAAGCTTAATGAAATTGGTCTTGCGAGATTTTAATTTGGAAAGAGAATTTTCAGTGCACAAGAGTAGCCAATTTTAATCTAATGTAGGATGGTAAGGATCTTCAAGTAAAACTAAAGGATCAATTCTAGAAAAAGTGTTTTGCAACATTACATTAGATGAAAAGATAATATCAAGCATTCTACACTTTAGGTTAGGAATATTATTAATTTGAAATAATGAAAGTTCAGAAAATCCTATAAGAAATTTATTAAAACTAGAGGGAACCAAGAAATCTGATTGAAAGGTCCATGCAACTGCTTCAAAAACTAAAAGAAAATTTCTATCAGTTAGCTTGGAAGCAACAGACTGGATAGAGGAAAGATATTCAAGATAGATGGAAACATTTGAAGAAGGGAAAATTTAAGAGGAAGAGATATATACGCACAATGCAAACGCAGTAAACTCGAGGGAGTTTTACAAGGTGAGAGCGACTGAGTATTAGTAAGTAAGCTAAGCTAAAAACTATAACAACAGCAACGCTACGGTAAGAGTAACACTCAACACACGCGTAACAAGCTCAAAGAGCGTAAATAACTCAAAACAAAAACAAGTAAGAAAGCTACAGTCGAGTGTGCTCGACTGTAATAGACCCGCTACCCAGCTGCGCGTACATCATTTATTTGCGGAACCAAAAAGAACGGCTACAATCATATTTTGACCGTAAATGGCCATGGACTTACAATATTTATGCAAAGTGAAAATCTAAAATAAATAAAATAAACATTTTTGCACACATTTAATTTTTGATGCGGGCGGGACTCGAACCCGTAAATTCATACTAGTACTGTTCGTTTTGCAGTCCACAACTTAAACCATTTCACCACCGTACACGCACACACTAATCGGCAGCGCTGCTTACAGCTATGGAAAACGTTAAGCTGAATAACTTTTGTGTTTTTTTTCTGATTGTTACCAAATTTCAGATCAGATCAAATTTCAATCAGAGATCATCTGGCTAGCTATAGTTATTATGTAAACCAAAAATGAACAATATGGCATCAAAATTGCGCTTGTAATCAATGTTTTTTTGATTTCCAGGGGCGGAAGGGGGCGTGGCCAAAATCTAAAACAAACTTGATCAGCGTGCAATAATGACACATATTTGCACCAAATTTGGTAGTCCTAGCTCTTATAATAGCTGAGATCTAGATTTTCACACCGGCGGACAGACGGACAGACGGACACGGCTATATCGACTCGGCTGTTGATCCTTAGCCAGAATATATATACTTTATGGGGTCGGAGGAGTCTCCTTCTGCCTGTTACATACATTTTCGGATTGAACAAAGTTATGATACCCTTCAACTTTAAAATCCATTTAAAATAACTCAAATTCATAAACGTTTTTAAGTGACTGAACTGATTTAAGTGCGCGTTTGTTGTTGCTTACAACTCCTCTTTGAAAATAAACATGTGTTTACATATTCAATGCTATTTTTAGAAAGTCCCGTTAGATTTCCAGAAAAAACCGGTTTGCCATTGAAAAGTTTGGACATTTTAGAGACAGTTTGTTTTCTTTTGGTCTCATTATTTTTGCATGCATTATTTGAATTTCGGCCTATGGAGGGAACTGCTGTGCTACGCACCAGAAACGACCGAGGTGAACTTTCGTCACCTCCCTCCGGTCCTAAGAAGTCAAAGGACAAGACGGCGGCGAGACCGACCGCCGCGATAGCGTTGAAACCTGCAGACAACGCCAAGGAGAAAAAACCGTGACAAGATGAAGACCCCTGGAAGAAGGTGTTGAACACAATAAGCCCGAAGAAAGTCACTAAAACCAGACGCCATCGTCGTCAAGGACAAGGAGGGTGCCTCGTATTCCGAGATCCTGCGCTCTGTTAAGACAAAGCCTAAGCTGAAGAGCCTAGCACAGAAGGTTAAAACCATTCGGAAAACGGCCAAGGGTGAACTACTCTTTGAGCTCAAAAGGTCAGCCGATCCCAACACGACGACCTTCCTTCTTGCGCAGAACGCAACCCCTGATATGCTTCAAGTGCATGAAGTTCGGTCACATCGCCAGCCGCTGCACAGGTAAACACTGCACTGGTCTTTGCTTCAAATGTGGCGAAAAGGGACACAAGGCAAAGAGCTACACGAATAAACACAACTATATCCTATGCACCAGGAAATGAGAGTAGGACACTGCCCCATACATGGCAGCCGCGCAGGCTCGACGAAGCCAACAATGACAGTAAAATTTATTTAATAATTTAAAGTCAACTAATTACAGTCGACGTAAGAGTTACAAAAAAACAGAGACAAAATTTATATATAAAGAAAAACGATTAAAGCTAAGAAAATTGAATTTATGCATAAATTTTAAAATTTTAATTAAATTCAAAATTTTAAAATGAAATATAAAATATTTTAATTATAAAATTTAATTTATTACAATTTAATTTAATTTAATTTAATTCCGGGAAAAAAACAAAAATTCTAGCCGATCCAATATTTGTTGCAATGGATTGGGGAAAACCCAGAAAAACCCAATCAGATCAGAAAAGTTAATATTAGTTATTAGTATGAAGTGTTATTATATTGATCGCAGAAAAGAGGGAAAGGGTCATGAAAGCTATAATTACTAGAACAAAAGTCTTATGACAATGGTTGAAAATTACGGCTAACTCTAGAAGGAACACTAAAGTTAAGTTGCCTGAGTAAGGAAGGGGAATCGACCTCAAATTTATAAGTTTTATGATAAACAAGACACTTAACATACTACGACGGTTATCTAAAGAAGGAAGGCATATTAAAAGAAGCCGATTATGATAAGGTGGTAAATCTACTCCTGGAACCCAATTGAAACTACGTAAAGCAAAAAGAAGAAACTGCTTTTGAACAAATTCAATTCTGTCTTGATAAATTTGGTACTGCGGGGACCACACGCAAGAAACATATTCGAGAATCGGACGTACAATAGAAGTATAAAGTACCTTGGTTGTAAGGGGATCATTGAATTCTTAGGCCCATCTTTTAATGAAACAAAGAACACGGAAAGCCTTGTTAACAATGTGTGTAAAGCGCGATCAAATTTCAATTTCTGATCGAACAGCTACCGACTCTCTCTGATTTAAAAGTGAAAATTATAGAAGAGGGAGAGAGACAAAGAGTGAGTTCGGACGAAACGAATTTCAATTTCTGATCGAACAGCTACCGACTCTCTCTGATTTAAAAGTGAAAATTATAGAAGAGGGAGAGAGACAAAGAGTGAGTTCGGACGAAACGAATTTCAATTTCTGATCGAACAGCTACCGACTCTCTCTGATTTAAAAGTGAAAATTATAGAAGAGGGAGAGAGACAAAGAGTGAGTTCGGACGAAACGAAACTTTGTGTGCAGTAAGCATTTGTGTCGCGTCCCAGTGGAAAGGGAGACAGGGAGGGAGAAAGGGAGTTATGCAAAGAAGAATAAAAAATGCTTTCGATGTGGTCGCAAGGGTCACTTTATTGCGCAGTGCAAAGTGAAAGACATCAAGTAAGAAAGGTACAGTCGAGTGTGCTCGACTGTAATATACGCGCTACCCAGCTGCTCGTACATCAAAATTTGCGGTACAGGAAAGTAAGGCTACAATGATATTTTGTCCGTAAAAGGCCATGGACTAAAATAAAAAACAAAAACAAGTAAGAAAGCTACATTCGAGTGTGCTCGACTGTAATATACCTCCTACCCAGCTGCTCGTACATCAAAATTATTTGCGGAACAATAAAGAACGGCTACAATCATATTTTGACCGTAAAAGGCCATGGACTTACAAAATTTATGCAAAGGCAAAATCTAAAAAAAATGCATTTTGCAAATGCAAATGCTGGCAGCGCTGCTTACAGCTATGGAAAACGTTAAGCTGAATAACTTCTGTGATTATTATCCGATTGTTACCAGATCATCTGGCTAGCTATAGTTATCATGTAAACCGAATATGAACAATATGGCAACAAAATTGCGATTGTAATCAATTTTTTCGATTTACAGAGGCGGAAGGGGGCGTGGCCAAAATCAAAAATAAACTTGATCAGCGTGCAATAATAACACATACTGTCACCAAATGTGGTAGTTTTAGCTCTTATAATAGCTGAGATCTAGA